>CM040621.1:83523666-83547211 GCA_022817965.1 Solanum lycopersicoides
TATTGAAGATCTTCCTGATGTCATTACTTAGGTAAAGTTCACTATTAATTATTTAATTTATTGTATGTTAATCACTAGCCTCACTTGATTAATTTTGTTAATTTTTTTTTCAGCACTCTAAGTTTGGATCTATACTATTTTTCCATACATTACACCACAGCAACATTTGCTGCAGCCTCCACTAACTTAATTCCAGCCATCACTTTTTTTATGGCAGTAATTTTAAGGTACACTTTACAGCTACCTAAGTTATTAGACCGTCCACTTTTACTGGTCACATTTTATTTTATAAGAGTATGCCAATTTAATTAATTTTCAAAGCTAACTTATTTTGTATTTTAAATTTAGATATTTGAAAACCATACAATATGAAAAATCACATGTTAAAAAATTGGCCATAGTCTATGCAGTTTGACTCTTTAGAAACGAAATGTGACACGTAAAAATGAATAGAATGGGAGGAAGTATTAAGAAACCTTATAATGTAGTTAATGTTCTGTTTTTCTTTTTCTAAAAAAATCAAATATACAGAGTGGAGGCTCTTGCAATAAAGAAATCACATGGAATGGCAAAATTGTTGGGTTCTTCAATTGGTGTAACAGGAGCTTTGGTATTTGCCTTAGTTAAAGGTCCACAATTGAACTTTATGAATTGGTTCAAAGGGAACACAAGGGGAACTCATAGCTCAAATTTGAATTATAGTTTGAAGGAAGAGTGGTTAAAAGGTTCACTAGTCATGGTTTTAGCAAACATGATATGGTCTCTATGGCTCATTTTACAGGTATATTATTACATCTGAGTCACGAGTCAATTTAAGTGTCTTACTTTTCATAAAGAGTGTCTCAATCTGATATGTTTAAGATCACAATATTTAAAAAGGAACTCTAATTGTTTCTTTTTTTAGGTTCGTATTGTGAAACAATATCCAGCAAAGCTTCGTCTTGCCACTCTATATTGCTTGTTTAGCTGGATACAATCTTCAATTTGTGCCATGGTGATGGAAAGGAATATATCAGCATGGAAGCTAAAATGGGACATTAATCTTTTTTCAGTAGCTTACTGTGTATGTTTTCTCCTATGCTATTTCAAAGACATGATTTTTGTTTCAATTTAATTTAATTAATCCTTGGAAATATAACATAATCTTCAACACCGCGTTATTGACACTTTTTTTTGATAAATTATCACATGTAAGCTTGATTTTTTTCCATAGGTCAATCATGTGAAAATTCTTTTTAATTTTGGATGTCAGTGAGATTTGATCTCAGTAATTCTACTTGCTCTGATACCATGTTGAAATGTGTAACCATCTCATCTAAAAACTTAGTTATTAAAAAAAAATACTTTTATGATTTAATTATATTCTCAACCGATATCAATTTAAAATAAAAATTAAAAGATTCTTATTTTCCATCTCAATACAAAGTAGGATATTTTTTGCCACGTGGATCTTATTTTTTTTTCTCTAAGTGGGTTGAAAATTAGATGAACATGTATGAAATTGACCTTTTTTGTTGTTTATGGCATAAAATTATTGTTTTTTACTTTTACTATGTAATATAATTATTCAGCAAAAACATTGCAGGGTTTTATTGTTACAGGCTTGACATATTGGATACAACTTTGGACTGTAGAGAAAAAAGGGCCAGTATTTGTATCTCTGTTCACTCCACTATCACTCATCATAACTGCCATTGTGTCGGCATTTTTATGGAAGGAAACACTTTATGTGGGAAGGTAACACCTCCATTTCAATCATCAAATTAGTTCATATTCGTAGGGTTGTGCATCACTAGGTTCGATTCTGTTTTATATATTATTGATTTGATTTATCGGTTTTCGATTTTTAAACATGTCAATCTTATAACAAATTAATAACATATTTTTTATCAATTTTCAATCATTATCTGTTCGGTTTTCGATTTACCCAAGAAGAAAATGTCTGTAAAATATTATAAGTCTTCTCACTTTTCTAAACGCTTGATATAGTGAAACAAGAAAGATCATAAATAAGAGAAAATATAGTCCGAAGGCTATAATTACATGTTACCACTAAAACATAGTATGAAATTTTTTATGTTAATCAAAATTACAGACCTTTACAAACTCACAAATGCTACAACCTATAATTACTAAAACTAAAATAAAATAGTCTAACAAGACAAACTAAAACTAAAATCAAATAGCTACAATTGTGAACCCTTACTTTAATCTTTAGATTTTGAGTAAACCATAAAAACTAGTGAAGAGGCATGGTATGAAGTTGGTAGAGTACTAATAATTTGATATAGTTATAGTATCTAATTATATTTTAAATTATTAATATTTAATAATTAAAAAGGGTAAAATGATAAATTATTAGTGTCTTATTGGGTTATCGTTTTACCTAATAACTCAATAGTAAAAATTGATACCGAATTAATAATCCAATAATTCTTTTTAAAAAACCCAATAACATTTTTTTTTATTTAATTTATCTATCGATTCGAATTTTTCACGCCCATACATATACATAACGTTTTTGCTATTAGAATGAATATGATCTATCCTATATATACGTAACGATTTTGCTAAATATTCAACTTAATGGATCAATTATTTTATAATTTAACTTGAAATACTCAATTTTTTGTATTTTGTTTTTTGTTTTTGGCAGTGTATGTGGAGGAATATTGCTAGTTGGTGGGCTTTACTTGGTCCTATGGGGAAAGAATAGAGAAGCAGAGAGGGAAATAAATAAATCCATAGTGGAAATCAAAGATGGAATTACAGTAATTTAATAGGACAATATTGTATACTCCCTGTCACATTTAAATGATAAAGTTTGAATTTCAAAAATTAAATAAGAAATTCTCTTATTGTTATTTGTATATCCTTTGAATATTTTAAATTGTTAATTCATATGGTTTATAGTACTTTTTTATGTATCAGAAACTTGAAAGATTGTATATCCAAATAAATAAATTTGACTTTAAATTAAAATATTAATTATGTCATATAAATTGAAACGAATAAAAGTAATCTATTTGGATATCCAAAGGCATTTCTAGTCCAATATTTCACATTTGGGCCTGATACAAAGCTCCACTCTCAGTATGATTAACTTTGAAAGTAAAAAACGTAAAGATGACTTCTGACATTCTCTCTCTTTGAACAGAGACACGGATAATATCGGAGTCTATAATAATATTCAAGTTGATTTCCTTTTCAAAACCCCAAATTAAAGCCCACCGTTTGAATTCACCAGCAATACCTATTTTGATTTATCGTTTGAATTCCTACACGAATCCGTTATGAGGAATTCAAATTTTAAATTTTGAATTCGTATCCGATTCCCCCCTAAGTTGTGCTCCCCTTGTAAACAGGCCTATTGTCTTCACTGTAGAAGGGGGATGGACGCTAAAAAACAGAGATTTTTCATCGAGTGTTGGATAGCTAAAATAGCATTTCAGGTGTAAGAATTTTTTAGAGAAAAACATCATCCTTTCTTCCGATCAGTTCACCGGAGCTCATCTCCATTGGCTCAATAGGACAGAACTTTGTTTTAATTTGAGTCTAGTTGTTTGGGTTGTTATGTTAAACTTAACTTGAAGTTATGATCTTGAGTTTCAGCCTCCCTTTATTACATGTTGCTTGGACTTAAGTTTTTTATTGTAAAAGTGTCATCCTTTATTGAATTGCACCTGTTCTGCCTATTTGCTCTTTTCTTTTGTTTGGTTACCTCTTTGTTTAGTTTATTGTTACTAAAAAATTGCTTTGGTTGCTTTTTGGATATTGGAATAATTAAATCACTCTTATGTCAATGAAGTTATGTATCATATGTTTCTTTATTCCAAAATGTCTTATCTCATTTGTTATATGAACCCTTTTCGAGTCTATGGTTGGTGGACTTCCCTTCGAGGTGAGCCCTGGAGGCTCAATATTATCCTTCATTAAGTCAATCAGGTCATCGGAACAGGTCATTGAAGCTGAAATTGAAAAAACAGGTGTTCGAAAGGCAAAAATGGGTTGTATACATGCCGATATACACTGTCGTATATACTTATGTGAAAATCAATTCAGCAAATACAAGGCCTACAATTCAGATACATATTTCGGAAGCAAAAAATATAAGTGCAAGGTTCTGATACAAGGCTAATATACACTGATATACGTCAAGCATATATAGTGAATATACACAACAATTCGGCCTAAGGTGCAACAGTTCTTGAGGGCTTAATTTGGGCTAAAGACAGCAACTAAACTTGGGCCCGATCAATTATTTCTTTAGTTATTTGGGCTTAATTCTAACCTTACTTGTTTTGGTTTTAATTTAATTAACATCATAAAAGTCATTTCTTCTTTTTATGTTAACTGAAATAATTAAATTCTTATATATTTACTTAGTAGTTTGTTGATAAATGTTGCTTTCTAATTTTTTTAAAAATCTTTGGTTCATTTCCTTTTTTTTTAGTCATTTACACCAACCGCGTGTATTAGTGGACACTTCAAGTATCTAAGACTTTCTTGAAGTGAAAATCCAAACCTCAAACCTCTATGGGGTGGGGTAGAGTGGTGTGGGGCAGGGGTTGTAAGCCTTCGCCTTGAGAGTCAAGGTGGGGTAGTGAGTCAATACCTAGATGGGGGTGGCGGTGGAGGTGGGGGAAGTGGGCCCTCGCCTCGGGGGTACGGTGGGGCTGTGGAAGAGGGCACTCACCTCGGGGAGAGGGTTAATGGGTTGCCCTCCCCACGGGTGAGGAGCAAGGCCGGGGGGCAGTTGGCCCTCGCCTCGGTTGTGAGGTCAGGTAGTATGCCCTCGCCTCGGTTGTGGGGTCGAGTAGTATGCCCTCTCCTCGAGTGTGGGGTGGATGCAGAGGGCACTTGCCTCGGAGGTAGATGTGGACGAGGACAGTGCGTCTTCGCCTCGGGGTTGGAGTTGGGATTGGACGGGGGTAGTGGGTTCTTGCCTCGGAGGTAGAGTAGAATGAAGGCAGTGGGACCTCGCCTCATGGGTGGGATGGGGAGGAGGCAGTAGCCTTTGTTCCATGTGTAGGGTGGGGTGGGGGTGGGGGAGGAAGTAGGCCCTCGCTTTGGGGGTTGGGTAGGGTGATGCGTTAGGCCCTCACCTCGAAGAACAATGACTATGTATATTTCTTGATTTTTTAAATTACTTTCGTTTCACTCTTTTTATAAGATTTAAACCTTGGTAAAAATAAATCAAGTACAAAATCTTATGGATTTAAAGTTTAATGATTATAATTTTACTTGACTTAATAAATTTTTTTAAAAAATGAGATTTTGACTTGTTACATTTGGATAAAATTTGTGACGTTAGAGAGCTAGTAAATGTCATTACCCCCTTTTATGTTCGATGTCTAATATTTGTATTTGCAATTTGACTAATTTGAATTTTTGTCGCATTTGACTCATTCGAAGGAATTGTTTTTTGTTAATCGTATAGAAAAATCTTGTGGTAGTGAGTTTTTCCCTGAATGAGGATCTACATGGCAAAAATTCAGATAACTCTTACTAATTCTTACATGTTGAACACTAATGGTTCTACCAAGAGGGGGCTACAGTGTGTTGAATATGGTTAGACAAAGACTCTTTGTCGAAAAATATTGAAGGGGCAATTTGAAATTCACAAGGTGAATGGATCTTAGATTTGTGAGCCGTTATTCATCAAGATAATGCACTCATTAGGTAGTCCTAAATTTTTCAGTCACTAGCGAAAACACCATTTTTGAATAGAAACTCATGAATCCATGTATCCCTAAGATCCAATGTATTGTCTAATGTAGTATCTAGTTCAGTTGTCGTTTGGTGTTAGATGTAATGTATAAGAATCTTAGTGATAAAATGCATGACTATTCTATTTCGTGTTTTATTAGAGGTTAGTAGTCCTTGAATTGTTTATCCCATATACATGATGAAATAATTTATCCCGAAATAAACGCCTTTTAACTCATCAAAATTTGAATTTTCCCTAATTTAGTTGAGGATTTTTATTCCCTTTTTAGTAAATATCTGATGAAACAAAATAAATTTTGAGTTTGAAATACTTTGGTAATGCGGATGTTAATGCCAATTTTAATTTTGAATGATCAATTGTAGCAAACGAGATACTTGATATTAGCGGACAAAATAAATGATAACAAATGTTCTTAAAATAATTACATGACAACTGGTTTGTTGATTTAACTTTTACTATTTTTTGACCTCCACGATGTGGGTTCAGACCTAGGCAAATGAGATTAAAACAGAAACGGCTGCCCAACAAAACGTTGTTATGCATAAAGTCTGGCCAAATATTCATCCATGATTTATACGTATGTTGGGTATTCACATGTTTCGACTCGACGTGATGGTCGGAGGCAATAGAGCCCAATGCACGTCCGAGATCCCCATGTTGTGTTAAAGCAGTTCCTAATGCAGGATCATAAATGAATGTCTCTAAGTTGGAATGTAGGGCTAGAAGAGATGCATTTTGCTACCATATGCTCATCGACAAGTAATAGAAGGCTCTAGCCTCCAAAGGCATGTGTCACTGTCTAAGTCGTCCTGATAAAAGTATCGCGATGATTGCCTTGAAGTATACATGAAAAATTGTGGTGTTCCAGGCGTTAGATCTATGGTCTAATACACACGAAAAATAGGAAATTTTATGTGATTCATATAAAAGGGCATGTAGATGCGGAAATAAACGTGAAAAAAAGGTGTGAGTATATGTGACTTGTTTCCCAATTTAATACAGAGGTCCTCATAATGTTTCTTGAGAAAATCTTTTTGAGTGCTCACAGTGCTAATTTCATGGGCTAATACACACGAAAAGTAGAGAAATTCGGCAATTCCTAAAAGAAAGTCATTTAGATATGGAAATGAGCATGAAAAAATAGTGTGAGTACATGTGACGATTCTCCAACTCAAAGAGGTCCTCATATAATTTTTTGAGAAATTTTATTTGGGTGCTCTGGGCGCCAGAAACATGGGCTAATACACACGAAAAAATGAGGAATTTGCGCGATTCCTAAAAAAGGTTTTGTTGATGCAGAAATGAGTGTGAAAAAAATGATATATGTATATGTAATGGTTCCCCAACTCAATACGGAGGTCCTCATAGAGTTTTTTGAGAATTTTTTTTTTGGTGCCCCGGGCGCTAGATCCATGAGTTAATACACAATATATTGATGAACTTGCACAATTTCTAAAAAAGGACTGTAGATACAGAAATGGACGTGAACAAATGGCGTGAGTATACATGACGGTTCTCCAATTCAATATGGATTTCTTCATAAAAATTTTGAGAAAATAATTTTGGGTGTTCGCTAGATCCATGTGGTAATACACACGAAAAATTAAAGAATTTGCGCGATTACTTAAAAAGGGCTTGTAGATGTGGAAATGAGCGTGAAAAAGTGGTATGAGTATACGTAACGGTTCCCCAACTCAATACAGAGGTCCTCATAAAGTGTTTTGAGAAAAAAATTGGGTGCTCCGAGCGCGAAATCCATGGGCTTAACACAAAAAATTAAGGAATTTACAAAATTCTTAAAAAGGGCTTATAGATGCGAAAATGATAGTGAAAAAAAGACGTGAGTTTTTGTGACGATTCCCCTACTTACTGGCGTGATGTTGCTATCTTTTAAGCCTTGTAAGAGTAATCTCATTCGAGGACGAATGTTCCCAAGGGGAGATATTATAACATCTCGCAATTAGAAAGAACTAGAAAATAGCAAACTCCGAAAATAGTTACTTTTAAAAAATATAAGGAAAACTGGAAATTTTTAAGTAAGTTAAAAGTGAATTTTGGTCAACTTCAAACGATCATAACTCGTAGCATAGGATGAGTTATGTGTAGTTCTAGATATTGTTGGAAATCTCTTGGAATGATCTTTCCAATGTCGCTAAGTTTACGTGATTCAGAGTTCGCATGAATGAGTTATGTCTTTTGAAAGTTGGGTTGTTGGATTAGGAAAAGCCTAATCTCAATTTGGGAAGGACAATTTAGTATTTTCCTTACCTAATTATATTAATTCTTTTTTAGGAATTAATTGGGGTAAAACCATACTTTGTTCAGTTTAGAAAAATTAAAATAACACTAGGGCTTGGAAAAGTGAGGAAAAAAAAGAGAAATCAAGATTTATCAAGAATGTTCAGGCTTTGCGTGTGGATTTCGTCGGGAATGATCACTACAGGGTATGTGAGATCAAATAGTATTGGGTCAGTTCACCCACGCACCAACCATGTTTCAATTCAATGAATTTAAATTTTTTTGAATGTTAAGAATGTGAATTCTAGAGTAACGTCGTTGAAAATTTCGTTGAGTTCTTGATGGTTGTGTTGTTTAAGTTTCTTGAGGATTTAATTCATTTTTTCAGGTGAATTTTTGAGTTATATAGTATGTTGACGGTACTAATGATTCTAAGTGTTAGGGGAAAGAACCATGGAATTTTAGAGGATTTAGAGATGAAAAACAAAGGAGAAAAGTCGGGGTTTTTCTAGGCAAGGCATGGGGCGCCGCGCCTGTGAGAGCGCTACAAAAGTTTCTCTTAACTTTGACCTCTGGCGCGTCACGCCAGCCAGAGCGCCCCAACGTTCTCTCTGAAGTCTGAGGGTTGGCACCCGCGCATCTAAGAGCGCTAGGAACGTCAATTCTCCACATTCTTGCCCCATCTTTTCGTACTAGTTGTTTAGTGAACTCCCTATGTTTCCTAATTGACTTCAATACTCTAAGGTACATCTAAACATCATGAAATCATCCATAAAAATGAGATCAACATGAGATCATTAGCCTTGAATCCATAATTCAATTCAAAGAAAGTTAAGATCAAAATCAAAGAAGTTAAGAGTCAAGTTTAGAAGTTAAGAAGCAAGTCAAAGCAAAGTTCTTAAAGTTTTCAAGAGTCTTTGGCAATGTTTTAACTTTGTTTTTAAGACTCAAGTTTCAAGTTAAGTAAAGAGTAAAGAGTAAAAAGTTCATTCATTTCTCAAAAAGTTATAAAGGAACTAAATATTCCCTAAGAGATTATAAATGTTTTCACATTTGAGTAACAAAGGGAACTTCGATTCCAAGAGAGCCTTGAGATAAGATTTGAGTAATTATCTCAAACCAAAGAAAGAAGTTGTTGTAAAAACACACGAGCTAAGTATATTTTTGGGAGTAGTATTGAGCATCGATATGGGGATGCGAGTTCATATTAGCTCAAGTTTCTATAAACCATGTAGCCATCATGGGTATCAAATGGTCATACTTTTTTTATGATCACTTAAGTTAAGTTAGTGGATCCACTAAGTTAAGTTGTTCTATATGAAGGCAAAGTATAGCACAATTCTGGCAGCGGGAGCAAGACGTTGTATCACCACTTACGCTCATTGTGGTGATTGTCGGTTAGAGAATCTCCCATAGAAACTATGTTACTTCATAAACATCCCTCTTTGTTTTAGAAGCTTCATAAACAAATAATATTAGTTCTTTAGTCTTATTCATTTCAGTTGTAAACGTTTAAGACATGACTTTGACTAGTTATTACTTTCAAGTTATTTTCATGAGTTATCTCTTGTGTTTAAGTCTTCCGTTGAGTAAGTGATCAAGATCAAGGATCCGCTCGAGGTCAACAATGATCTTCGAGTGCCAGTCCCGCCCAGGATGTAGGCTCGAAACGTGACAATAGGACCCACTTACTATAGCAAATTCTCTTGCCCAAGTTACTAATCCTGGTGCCCCAAGTTGTCCTCCTACTATAGCAATAATAATAACCAAGTAATTGGCTTATACATAGCCACTTCAATGTATTGAGAAAGACATGAACACAAAGTCAAAATGAAGTTAGTTACTACTATTCTCTCTTCTTGTCATTTTATTTTATTTTATAATCTTTATTTTATAACAAGGTTAAACTTTTACTAAATATAAAAAAATGTCATTAACCCTCAATATCAGCTTTAGTAAGGCTATGCTTTATCACTAAGCTATTTCAGCCAGTTAGAATAGAGGTGAAGCATTCCTTTTTTTTTTAAAAAATAATAAATAAATTAAAGTGTCACATGAATTTTCAAACTCCCCAAGTGAACTTATTCCCAACTTGCCAATATGTTAAAAGATTAAAGATGTTTTGAGCTAGGTAGGAGGTTGGTGAATTTAAATATTTGTGAGCTGCTGGATAAAAGGAACATAACATAAAGAATCAATTCTTCAAAAAGTTTGTTTTTAGGAACAAAGTGGAAATCCAATTCATCAGTATTACTTCACTTTTTGCATGATTGATTTTTCAGATTATGGATATTACTAGATATGCTTTTGCCTCATTAAAAAGTAAAATAAATAAGTTTCATACGTGGGCTAATAGAATAAAAGATTCTTAGCAATATGACCACCTGTATAGGAATCCAGCAAAAAATAGACAAATCATCAAAAGGTCTATTTTACCAAGTCAAGCAATAATTTAATTTGAAATTCTTGCTTCACTATCTTATTGGGTAGCGTTGGAAATGTAATCGAAGTAGATAATAAAGGTACGTGGTTTTGTTCGTCCATAAAATTATTTTAAAATTTTATTTTTTAAATTAATTTATTTTATTTAAAGATGAGAGAATATAATATAAAGTTATAAGGAATGAGATGGAATATCAAGGATTTATAATCGAGGATAAAATATATGTGTTTAATTGCTAATATGAATTTGTTCACAATTAAATATAAGATAAATTTAATTTTAGGATATTTCACTTTATTTCAGAATTTAAGATTGACATGACACTTTTAGTGTTCAATAAAACACAAAATTCTTTCTTAATTAAGTCCAAAAAAAAAAAGTATTCATACTATCTTGTAAAACAGGTGAGTTATCGACCACTAAAGTACATTAATAGTGTCACTGGGGTGCCAAAAAATAATGCGTTTTCTCTTGTTTTATTACGTTTGACATTTTCAGTCTTTTGATGGTCAAATTTGATGAGTTTTATTTATTTTTGGTTAGTTACTACGTACTTACTATTCTTTCTGCTCACTTTTATTTGTCATTTTACGTTTTTCGAAAGTTAATTTGACTAATTTTCAAAGTGAAATTAAATTATATTAATTCAATATTTTAAACAAAAATTTTAATATTAAAAATCTATACGAAAAATACTATAAATTGTGATTTTTTGCACATTAATACGATGAAAAGATACATCATATAATGTTAGTCAAAATATTATCGTTTGACTCTAAAAAGAAAATAATAACAATTATAAATAAACGACAACAATGTTATTTATCTCAAAATGTTAAGTGAAAATCCACTTATTTAAATATATTCTACGTTTGAACTTGTGGCACATTGAGCACCGTGTTTAAGAAGGAAAAAAAAAACTTGTGGTATTATAAATATTTTAAGTATGTCGTGATATTTTTATTTATAAATATAGAAGATGTAAGGGAAGGTTTACAATTAAATTATGGGATAATAGCATTTTTGATCTCATAGTTACTGATAAATTCTAAGTTTAGTCAATGGGATATTTGATTTAAGCACATTTAACCTTTAACTATTTGAAATGTGCAATCTTGATCCATTTATTAATTACTAATCATAAATTTTCATTTGTTAATTATTTCATCGTTTAATTATTCATATGTTATGTAAAATTATATTGTTATTCCATATTTGAGGTAATAAAGTCATTAAAAGTAAAATCAATATAACATATATTTTTCTTACGTAAAATCAAAAGTTAATTACTAATAACTGACGGATCAAAAATGCTATAACCCATAATGTAATTCCACAAGTAACGGAGCTGAAGATATTATTCTCTCTTAAATTATATTTGATATAAATAGTTATTGTAGTACATCTTCTCTGTGCGGTATATGATCTATTTATCACATAAAAATAGATTTATCTAGTGCACACCCGCAACGGAAGGAGTATTTGAAGACCAAACTTATTACTAATATGGACACTGAGGATAAAAACTACCAGTGACACAAACTTCCACACTAAAAACTTAAAAGTAAAAGTGTGTACAAGTAGGTACGTAAACAAGTACTTTAATTTCCTAGTGTAACATACTACATACATATCTAATATTAAGATAACATAAACTAGTCCTAGCCTATATTGTTCAGACTCTTCAAAAATGTAATCAGTTATCAGGTTCGTGTCAGATCCTTCAAAAATAGACATTTTTAAGGATCGACACGAGTACGGCAACATTTATGGAGAGTTGTAGCAACTTATTAATATTAGAAAGCCACAGTTGGTGCCTTTCTGTCTGGTAATTGAGTAAAAACAACTCTAGCTTCAGTAGTAGCAGAAGGTGGAATAAGCTGAACAAGATCAGAATGTGGATAATATCTATAAACACAAACTTGTTTTTGTCCCTCATTTGTAGACTGTCTAACCTTATTATTTCTTCCTTCTAAAATGGAAAATCCAAGAATTTTCCCAATCTTTCCAAGCTCTTCCATTGATGAATGATGAGATATACTTAAATTGCTCTTTATATATTGTACTTATTGCACATGGATTCATAGATTAATTGTAAGGTCCTCTTTATATAGCCATATATTTAAAGGAATACATTTTTTAGAATCTTCCTATGCCATTATTTACCCTATTTTATTATTCATGTACGACTGTGGTGGGATGATTAAAAATTTTTTGTCTTTATCAAAAGTTTTTGATCATGTTCTTGAAAAAATGAAAAAAAGTTACTTTCCTTGTTTCTATTTATATGTCACCATTTTAGATTTGACATAATACATAAATATGCCCTTTAACTTTGTCTTATTTTACATTTATGTCCTCCAACTTTTTGTATGCACAAGTAGACACTTAAACTTGTATAAAATTGAATAAATAGACACACACGTCCTATGTGGCATCCTACATGACAATTGCATTCTACGTGGTGTCCTATGTGTATCGTGCCACATAGGACTAATATGTCTATTTGTTCAATTTTATACAGGTTTAATTGTTTATTTGTGCATACCCAAAGTTTGAGAATATAAATGTGAAATGAGGTCAAGTTAAAGGGCATATATATATATTATGCCTTTTAGATTTCACATCCCTTAATAAACTATGTAAGTTTACTTATTTATTTGGTATTCTCTTGAAGTCAAGTTTTTAATAAATGAACAAAGATTAGTTTATTTTGATTAATTAAACTGATCAATGAACATGAAATAATCATTTAGTTTTTCAATATTGATCAAATTTATATTTTCAAAATTAATAATTTTCAAGGGTAAAATAGAAAGAATAGTATCATTTATATATAGATTTTGTGAAATGACAAATATTAAGGATAATCTATTTTTACTAAAGACGACATATAAATAGAAACAAATGAAGTATGTTAGAAGTGATGCTCCAGAAAATGAATCATTAATACAGATAATTTAGACAATCTTCAATACTGATAATAGACACTCATCGGAATTAAAAAGTAAAAGGAACTTGTGATTCCTATAAGATTATGTAAATATTCGGATATGGTTAAAGATAAAGAAAAAAGACGGTGTATGACTTGTCAGATATTTGCATTTTTTGTAAATAATTTGATTCGATCGATCCTTAAAATTGTGAGTATAAGTGAGACAACAAGTCAATCAAATACAAGTGTGTAATTAACTGAGGAAATGTATATATGTTTGATGTCTCTATACATACAAACTGGAATATTGCTTGCAAGTTGACATTTGTTATTTTTTAAAATTAAGGGTGTGTTTGGTATGGAGGAAAATGTTTTCCATGAAAAATGTTTTCCAATTTTTTCATGTTTGGTTGGGACAAAAGTTATGGAAAATGTTTTCCAAATCAACTCATTTTTCTCAAAATTAAGGAAAATGACTTCCCTTAAAAAATTAAGGAAAACATTTTCCAAAACTCTCTTTCAATTTCAAATTACATTTTTTTTTGGGAAAAACATCGATTTTTAAAAAATATTTTCAATTTCAAAATTTTATTTTTTCACCTGATCCCTGACCCACCCCCTCACCGGCCAGCCCCCCACCCCAACCCCTCCCTAAAAAATTAACCCACTACCCCCCGCCCCACCCCACCCCCACCCCCAAAAAGTAATAATTTTGATTTTAAAAAATATTTTCAATTTCATAAATTATTTTTTACTCTAGTAAAAATAAAAGATGTCTCTCAAAAACATTTTTCATTCATAAATCAAACACTAAAAATCATTTTCGGAAAATATTTTCTACTCACCAACCAAACATGAGAAAATAAGTCCAAAATCTACTTATTTTCCAGGAAAACATTTTCTAGGACTAGGAAAATGTAGGAAAACATTTTCCATGGAAAACATTTTCCTTCATACCAAACACACCCTAAGAGGATGTTAGCATAACTAACAAATGCAATATGTCATGGAAGTTGAAATTGTAATTTTGACTTTTATGTTATGTGTTCAGATCAAACACTTAATTAACATCACATATCAAAAGTTATAGCTGACTTGTAATAAAGACATATTTTATTACTTAATCAAATCTATCCGATAAAATTATAATACTTTAGAGGCTTGTACACGTAACAACAAGATTTTGGGATATAATGTAAGTTGATAGTAATTTTTCCGCATTTTATTGTAATAGTTGAGTTTTAGGCTGACTTGTCTTGGTGGGATAAGACGAGTGCCATCACGTCCATTTTTGAGTCGTGACACAAACAAACTATGTTTGGTGATTACTCCTATCTGAATCAGCCCCAACTATATCACCCCAACAATAAACACCAAAAATATCCACTTGTGAAAGATCAAGTTGACGCTATAAGTATTGCAATGTGAAAGCTCTATTTGGAGAAGTAGAAGGAATATATATCATACGTGTAAAATTCGAGAAAGTCCTACATGAATATTTTCTATCATAATGGACATTCCGAAAGTGGTACATGACCTTGAAAAAGAAAATTGTATTAAGAAATAATGTATATAAATTTTTTGACACATCTATTTGTATCAAGATATCATTTATGATTTCATTATATAGAAATTGATAAAAATACACCATACATAGCTAATTAATGGAATCAATTTGATTTTTGTATTGACTAACAATTTGATAAATCACGAGTATCTTATAAAAGGCCACATAACTTCCATCATCAGCATTATTGTGTCATCAATTTTTGCCATAAGATCTTCAAATATTACCCAAAACATCAATCAAATAATCTTATGGTAGGTAGGGACATATTACCAACTAGGCTCTAGAATAATAGCATACTAAATAGCATATATATGCAGAGGTCAAAATCTAGTATTCACCTTCAAGGAAACGCTAACTATGAATCTATCGCAATAAAAGAATTATGCAAAGTGGCCGGTAAAAGTGGAAATCGAAATTCCAATATAACCTATAGTTTGGTTCCACGTACACTAGAAATATTCCAAGAGTAACCTTCATGCTCAAGTTAAAAAACAAACAAATAATGTCGATTTCTTAAATAGTCGCTGATCAATTGATATTTACTATCATATCAGAAAGTTATTCTTTATTTATTTTGATTTATTTGGATAAAAAAGTTATTTTTATAAGATAATTAATATTGATCAAGTGATAAACTCCGACATGAATGAAGTTGGGAGCATCGAACTTGAGATTAATGATTGCTAAGTTGCCATTCAACGTTGTTTGTCAAAATTCTATTCCGATTCTTTCTTCTTTTTCCTATTTTTGGTACCTTATTCTTATCTTTTATCTCTTTTAAAGTGGTAAATCTAATTTCATTTATCCTATAGATTAATAAAATTAATTTATAAAATTCTTT
Source organism: Solanum lycopersicoides (assembly GCA_022817965.1). NCBI lineage: Eukaryota > Viridiplantae > Streptophyta > Magnoliopsida > Solanales > Solanaceae > Solanum > Solanum lycopersicoides. The sequence goes on from CM040621.1 coordinate 83,539,425, forward strand.
ATCAACTTTAACATCTAAGACTTTTAATTCGATGTTATCGGCCAAATATATCCTACACAATAAGCCTGATTTCTTTGCCCCTTCCTTATCCTCTATGCATTAAAAAAATATTAAACTTTATATTTATTTATTTTTAAAAAAATATTTACAAAATACTTAGCATGTGTGTATCTTATATACCTTAGAGATATAGTTTACGTGTTGTATAGTATTATAATACTAATAATTAACAATGTGATTTAACTATTTTTATTGTTGTGAATAGCACCATTCAATTTTTAAAATGGATTACTATTGACATTTCAAGAAATTTTTCATCAGTGATACTTGTGAATTACAGAAAAAAATCATTTCTTTTGACCTTGTTACCTTACTTTCTTTTCTATATTTCAATAACTCAATCAAAATGTAATTTACCATTGGAGAATAAAAGAAATTCTTATGCTTAATTCTTTAATTAGTTTGATCGATGTCTAGCTTAATTTGATCATTATTCTTTTTTAATACTTGGTTTATGAACAAAATATCATATATTCTAATTAGATTAGATTAATATCAACGAATATTGTGGTGTATTTTTTAAAGAGATAAATCTTTTTTTACATATAGATGGATAAATTCCAATTTCCATTTGGGATAATCATGAAAAATAGAGCTCTAAGAATAAGGTTGAGCCATCAGCAACCACCTAAAGTTGACACAAATTTTCACATAGACACTTTAAGTAGGTTTTGTTCATTTCAGATCTCTTATGTCATGTTATACTATGTCATTTTGACATTTTTTTACTAATCTGACAAAGTAAGTGTAACACACTCGTTAATAACGCGTGAGAGGCTTATTTAGCCTATTTTTTTTATCTCTTCTTCCCCATTTTTCAGCCTTTACATCTTTCCTTATTTTCCCAAACTTAAAATCATTCAATGGACGTCAAAATTTTGTATTTAAATTTTTTCTTTAGTTGCAATAGTTCAATTGAAAGAATATGATTCATTTTAAAGTTAAAAATATATTATATATCAATATTCCAAGCTAAATATTAACTTCTTTTTTTTAAAGAATGAAGATTAAAATTAAGTAAAAAGAAAGAAAGAAAAAAACTGACTCTCTTTTATTCAAATTTCATGTTTACACTTTCAAACAACAAATAAAATCAAGAAATGGGTGCGGCGAAGAAGACGATGAAAATGGAGTGACTATTATGACAACAACCATGAAAATGGAGGAACGGACAAGATAAATGTGTGGAATGAGAGTGGTGAAAAAGACACACAAAAAAAGAATTTTGTAAAAAAAAATAACTACGGTGGTAGAGATGATGAAAGAGAAAATGAAAATGGAGAAATTTAATGGAAAAGATGACCGGGGTTGAGGGGTGGGAGGGAATCATTTTTCTTTTAACTCAGAATATCCCTTCAATTTATTTTAACTTTTAATTTATTTGTGTGTATAATGATGATATGATTTTAAAATGAGTTGACATGATATAATTGACTATTTAATCCATCTAGACACGTTTGTTCAGCATGCACATAGAGTGAATAGGAAAATGTGAAAAAAGTGTCAAAATAACATAATAGGCCTTGACATAAGATATCTAAAATGAGCAAAGCTTAATTAAAATATCTAAGTAAAAATTGCCGTCAACTTTAGGTGGTCACGGATAGATTAGGCCACGGAATAAAAAGTCCATATTTGGCCCAATCCTAATCCAATAATGGGCCTAAATCCTAGTCGGAGCCCATGTGGCTATAAAAGGGTAAGAATTTCACGGGCAGCCAGTTTTAACAAAATTATTTAATTTGTATCCAATTGTTTCAAATTTCAGCATATATATACCTACTTTAGGCTTGAGAAAATCAACTATGAAGTTAGAAATTTAGTCATTTTTTTATATTGGATTTCTTTTTAAAATTTATACATATTAGTAAAGTTCAAAAAAAGCTGATTGAACTTCAATTATATATGTTTAACTTTAATTATGTATGATTGAATTTCATTCATAAATGATTAAAATATATCTATATACGATAGAAGTTTGAATAAAAAAGAATGGATAAAGTGAGACAATCTGATTGAACTTCAACTATATATAATTGAACTTCGATAATGTACGATTGAAAATTAAGCAAAAATAATTGAAATTCCGCAATAATAATTGAAGATGGAGTAAAATTGACCGAAGTGACCAACAAGAATTGTGGTGGAGTGATAAATACTCCGATTTAAGTTCTTTTGAGTATGAAATGACCTTTGTTACGAATCATTTTACCAAACTTCACAAAAAATAATAAAATTCAACCACTACAATTTAACCCTTTTTGCTAATATAAATTAGGGTTCAATTAATTGGCTTACAATTTACCTAAATGGGATGGAACTTGGTAATCATTGTAAACTTAGTATATTTTATCCAATTGCTACTTCCATGCCATTATCTCTAACAAAACAAAGCTTGTAACAAAATTGGGGAAAAACTCTCACTCCAACACTGACCTGTGGAGAAGTGAGAAACACTAATCTGAACAAGTAAGAATTCTTTAGCTACTGAATTTATGGGCTTTAAACTCTCAATCTTTTTCTTTATTTCAGCTATGCCTAAAACTATTTGTGCTTTTTATATTTTGTTGTGCATTTGCTTCTTGTTTTCTATTTAAATTACGATTAAAGCTAAGCTTCTTTTCTTATCTCCTAGTATGGAGATAAGAATGATGAAAAGTTTACTGTTAAAGTTAATATAGCCCAAGGGTGACAAGTTGGTGTATTGTTTTCATCGAAAACTATAGGCGACTAATTGGTGAGTGTAACTGGAAATGGATGAGAGCAATAGCCTTAGATTTGTTTATTTAGTTAGTAATAGTAAATTAGTGGATTTCCTCATATGTTAGGGCGTATTGTTGTACCCTCATTAAGATTGAAATATTAGCACTTCAAATAGGGATTTTGAGGAATGGTTGATTATCAAGTATGTGAATTGATTATTGTTTTCTATGGTTGTTGATGCGCACAAAAAGTTGCTTAATGTTATATAATAGGTGTAGTTAAGTTACGTCAGTAGGCTCATGTGGGCAGGATTTGCGAGTAATACTAGGATAGGTTCCGGTCAGCAAATGCTAGGTATAAGTCCTGTACGCGGCTGAGTGCTGCATCAGGATATGTCCTTGGGCCGTCTCTTGTGCAACATGAAGACGAGTTGGATTAATCAGATTCAGATAATAACAAACAGATCCAGTGCTATTTCCTTGTCTACGATGTGGAATCAAGTCATTTTGCAAATAGATTAAAAAGATTCTTAAGATACTTGTTTTAATATCTAGGAGTTGTAAGATAGGTTCTTAAAGGTTGGTAAGACTTCTACAAGACGTTCTATTTTTCCATAGAAACGTATTCGTTCTAGAAAGACCCCGAAAGAAGATAAAGTGGCGGACATATTAAGAAATTGATTCATCATCTATAACATGTATCAATCTTGTGCTGGGTAATATCTATGATACTGTGCAATTTGTGCGACTAGATGTCAATCCAATATGCATGAGATTAGCCACTTCGATGGGATCTTTTATCCTAGTAGGAGGAGAAGCAACATTTCCCAAAATCTCACTCAAAAGGTGCTAAGTTGGTGTCCCATTTCAACTAAGGATTCTTGTGGTTCTAGAGGATCCAACTATAGGAGAATCAGGAATTGAGGTCTTTGCCGGAGACATGTCACGTGGGCATATCATGTCCAAATCATGATGGACAGACTAGTGAAAGACTACATAGGGAATAGGTTCTTTTGTGATGTTGAGAAAAAACTCAATTGTTGATAAAAATGAAGTTCCCATTTCTGATACAGTTGAGACACATCTCAATTTGAAACACTGGTGCATTTTGCTTGGGTGGCAGCTATACGGCCTATTCTTCAGTTGTACCAACTATTTGACACTGCACTTCTTTCCCTTTAGGTATTATTTGTGATCTTAGCGATGCTATTTGCATTTTGTGTTGTGCTTGTTGAGGAAATGAAGTCAACTGTTCCTCATATACTAATACCTGAGGAATGACAAGGAAATCAAAGAAAATGCATTATCATTCCAAGCCTCATTCTAGAAATATATTTTCTTATATTTGACCTTGAAACCAAGTGTTATTTGTCCTGGATAGGGTACATGATGAGTAAACACTGATAAAAAGTCAGAAAAAAGTGGGAAAAAAGTAGAAGAGCTCATGCCATAACTATGTTTTCTCTTCATTATCTTGTCTAGCTATTACATGGAGTTTCTCTTATGTTAAGTTACAATACTTTTGATCTTTTAGAACAATGGAATTACAACACAGCCTAAGGCTGCAGCTTTTGGCCCCACCTTTACAAGAGAAATGCTTGAGAAGCTTCCCTTCAGTGTTTGGTATTGTCCCACAGAGGAGAAACAAACTGAGAAGTTCTACTCTCTGCTCCTTGAAATTGAATAATTTTGGTCCATCAGTACCAAACTTTTGGAGGTCCCAATTGATGGTATGCACATTTCTCCACTTCTATTCTTATTGTCTGAACATCACCATTGCCGTTAATCTGTGACATGTTCATGTTCTTCAAGATCCCTGTTTATGACAATGGACTATTGAAACAGGTTCATGGTCTCAGACAAAAGGGATCAAAAGCTTCGAAGCTAGAAGAGTTGCTCAAATTTGGCAATGGAGAGGACGATGATGGAGATGAATCTGAATCTGATTCTGATGGAGGTCATAAGAGGGACGATTACTTTCATATGGATGAGGATGAAAGGCGGGAATGGAGGAGGAAGATAAGAGATGTCATTAAAATGTCTCCTGATGTTGAGGAAGAGGTGGATCCTGTTGAGAGAAGACAAAAGATGCAAAAGCTTTTGGCTGATTACCCTCTTGTTGTTGATGAGGAAGACCCTGATTGGCCAGAAGATGCTGATGGGCGAGGTTTTAACCTGGATCAATTCTTCAATAAGATCAGTATCAAGAATGTTAAGAAAGATGACGATGAAAATGATGACGACAATGAATTAGTATGGCAAGATGATGATTATATTCGTCCAGTTAAGGACTTGACCACTGCAGAGTGGGAGGAGACTGTCTATAAAGACATCAGTCCTCTTATTGTTCTTGTGCATAATCGCTACAAAAGGTGATCTCGCCACCCCTTTACATCTCTCATTAATGATGTAGCCTTTGACTTAGATATGAAATGCAGTTCTATCAGTTGTTAGTTAGGGCCTAGGGGCACTTGCTTTCGCTGCTATCTTTGTCATGTTTCTGTTTTATTTCTTGTCCATGTGCGTGAGAGTTAGAATCTACTTGCTTCTCTGAGAGTCTAGGTTATCTGCTGGCTGCTTTTATGTGTCTTGCTTCTCGCCTTCTATCAGACAATAAAATGCTTATACTAAATGGCAGTTTGCATATGCCCACCATTTACTAGGTTTCTTTAGTCTTCTCGGTACTAATATATACCTTATGGAAATCTCTCCACCTATTCACAATTAAGCCACGGAAAATGTCATATGTGCAATAAACTAAATTTAATTGGTGAGTTCTGTTAAATTTACAGTGCTCAAACAGTCCTTAAAAGCTTAGCAAATAATGACACTAAGTTCACTATTTTTTCTGCTTTCGCTCTAATATTAGGCTTCATAAATATCAATTATTTTGTGGAAGTAACCTGGTAAAACTTATTTTTTAAGAATTTTCCCCCAAATTATTGAAAGACTGGGATTCTAGAAACAACATTCCTTGAAGAGAGCAGCATAACTAGGTTCACAAAACGACCATACATTTTTAATGATGGCAAAATCTTTCACGTATACTTCCTTCTCTTCCTTGAGAATTGAGATCGTGTTCATTTGACAAAAAACAACTCTTTTCCTTTCTTTGAAAGAATTTTCCTATCATAAATTGGTTACTGGCTGAGCCTTAAAAACAGAGGCCTAAAGTAAGTTTTCGAGAAAGATTATATGAAGGGTTGCAGTTATCTTATGAAAGCCGTGGGTTACATGCCGGCCTAAGGAAAATGAAATGGTACGGGATGAATTGGAGAAGGCTATCCACATCATCTGGAATTGCAGGCTACCATCGCCAAGGGTTAGTTAAACCGTTCAACTTTAACCAATTATATATTCCAAACACTCTATTGATAGTCTTTTTCCCTTTAGTGTGTAGCAATTGATGCTGTTGTTGAAGTTGACTTGGTGTCTGCTTTGAAAGTCTCTGTTTTTCCCGAGCTCATCTTCACTAAAGCAGGGAAAATCTTGTACCGTGAGAAAGGTCATAGCCTATCTAATGAAACATTGCTTTTGATTTTGTGGCTTGTCTCAAATCCTCATTCTATATCTAACTTTATTCACTGTTATCCTCGAGCAGTGAGCCGAACAGCAGATGAGCTGTCCAAAATGATGGCGTTCTTCTACTATGGAGCTGCCAAGCCACCTTGTCTCGGTGGCATCGAGAATTCTCAAGAACTAATACCTACAGTCTGAGCAAGAAATTATCATGGTAGATGAGTCTTGAGATCTATTCAAACTATGATTGATAGCTTCACCGTGTTCTGAATTGTCATGAACGTAAAACATATCCTACAGGTGCAACAATAAGTGTTGGCGGTACAACCGGTCACTAAGATGGCACCGGTGCTCTTGGTGGTGTTTTACCAGGTGAGAAGATGGGGTTCATTTTGCTCTCTTCAACATTTCAATAGGTGCATTGCTCGTTCCTTCGGTTCTTATGCTAGCGCAGCACCCTTATTCGTATCAATACAGCACACACTTATAATTGCAAGCAGCTTCAAATTGAAAATAGTAGCTACTGACATGTCATGCTAGTCTATTGTTTGTTCAAGTATATAAGCTACATGGCATGCCATTTGTGTAAATTCCCCCAACTTTTCAAATACATAACTAGTCTAGGAAGTAAGGGTTGTTTGGTTGCAGCTGGTTAGAGTTATATATGAGTAATGTACGGACTAGTTGTGCAGGATTTAGTTATGTTATCTTCTTCCCTATATAAAATAATACATAGATTGCTAGATAACTTATATATGTATTAGTTCTGCAAGATTTTTAATTTGGTAACCAAACAACATATTTGGTGTACTAAATTTTATACATAGCAACTATAATACTACGAAACATAATATTAGTTTTAATACATGAATAATTCACTTCCAAATTGACAATCAAACGACCCCTAAAAGTTAGAATGAAATTGTATGTGCTGTGGATGTCTAATGTCATTCATATTAATCAAGACCCTTGTATGTATATATGTTTTATTTATCTTTTTCCACTTTAATAAAATTAAAGTAGTACTTGTCTGAAATTAAGAAATAAAATATCAAAGCATATTCAGTGTCTCGACAAGATATTAGGGCCTTTAATACCTAAAAGAATCATATCCATACCAAAAAGTTTGTCTAAACTAACTTTACAACTATTAAGATATGTATTCACTAAATCCATGCCACTAATTTCCATGTGGCAAAGAATCAAATTTATGTATTCACTTCAATTACTAATATTAATAACTAAATCACCAAGAATGATTTAGAACATTGAGAGAAAAAATTGCTAAGAATCTAAATTTTGCTTCAAATGTTAAGACATGTTCTCTTCAATCTCATCCTCTTCGAGTCGTTTATAAAGATTGTAAATATTTGTTAGATGTGGACAAAGACGATATTAAACATATTTGGAAACGAGGCAGACCATTATACTGATGTTGATTTTATAAAAGGAAATTGGTTAATTGTGAAATCTTAACATTTCCAATGTATCAAAAAAAAAAATCAA
>CM040621.1:83548211-83590982 GCA_022817965.1 Solanum lycopersicoides
CTTGATTTTTTAAATTACTTTCGTTTCACTCTTTTTATAAGATTTAAACCTTGGTAAAAATAAATCAGTACAAAATCAAATGGAGTTAAGTTTAATGATTATAATTTTACTTGACTTCATAATTTTTCAGTCAATATCGAAAACACCATTTTTGAATAGAAACTCATGAATCTATGTATCCCTAAGATCCAATGTATTGTCTAATGTAGTATCTAGTTCAGTTGTCATTTGGTGTTAGATGTAATGTATAATAATCTTAGTGATAAAATGCATGACTATTCTATTTCGTGTTTATTAGAGGTTAGTAGTCCTTGAATTTTATCCATATACATGATGAAATAATTTATCACGAAATAAACGCCTTTTAACTCATCAAAATTTGAATTTTCCCTAATTTAGTTGAGGATTTTTATTCCCTTTTTAGTAAATATCTGATGAAACAAAATAAATTTTGAGTTTGAAATACTTTGGTAATGCGGATGTTAATGCCAATTTTAATTTTGAATGATCAATTGTAGCAAACGAGATACTTGATATTAGCGGACAAAATAAATGATAACAAATGTTCTTAAAATAATTACATGACAACTGGTTTGTTGATTTAACTTTTACTATTTTTTGACCTCCACGATGTGGGTTCAGACCTAGGCAAATGAGATTAAAACAGAAACGGCTGCCCAACAAAACGTTGTTATGCATAAAGTCTGGCCAAATATTCATCCATGATTGATACGTATGTTGGGTATTCACATGTTTCGACTCGACGTGATGGTCGGAGGCAATAGAGCCCAATGCACGTCCGAGATCCCCATGTTGTGTTAAGGCAGTTCCTAATGCAGGATCATAAATGAATGTCTCTAAGTTGGAATGTAGGGCTAGAAGAGATGCATTTTGCTACCATATGCTCGTCGACAAGTAATAGAAGGCTCTAGCCTCCAAAGGCATGTGTCATTGTCTAAGTCGTCGTGATAAAAGTATCGCGATGATTGCCTTGAAGTATACATGAAAAATTGTGGTGTTCCAGGCGTTAGATCTATGGTCTAATACACACGAAAAAAAAAAAATTATGTGATTCATATAAAAGGGCATGTAGATGCGGAAATGAACGTAAAAAAAAGGTGTGAGTATATGTGACTTGTTTCCCAATTTAATACAGATGTCCTCATAAAGTTTCTTGAGAAAATCTTTTTGAGTGCTCACGGTGCTAATTTCATGGGCTAATACACACGAAAAGTAGAGGAATTCGGCAATTCCTAAAAGAAAGTCATTTAGATACGGAAATGAGCATGAAAAAATTGTGTGAGTACATGTGACGATTCTCCAACTCAAAGAGGTCCTCATATAATTTTTGAGAAATTTTATTTGGGTGCTCTGGGCGCCAGAACCATGGGCTAATACACACGAAAAAATGAGGAATTTGCGTGATTCCTAAAAAAGGTTCTGTTGATGCAGAAATGAGTGTGAAAAAAATGATATATGTATATGTAATGGTTCCCCAACTCAATACGGAGGTCCTCATAGAGTTTTTTGAGAATTTTTTTTTTGGTGCCCTGGGCGCTAGATCCATGAGTTAATACACAATATATTGATGAACTTGCACAATTTCTAAAAAAGGACTGTAGATGCAGAAATGGACGTGAACAAATGGCGTGAGTATACATGACGGTTCTCCAATTCAATACGGATTTCTTCATAAAAATTTTGAGAAAATAATTTGGGGTGTTCGCTAGATCCATGTGGTAATACACACGAATAATTAAAGAATTTGCGCGATTACTTAAAAAGGGCTTGTAGATGTTGAAATGAGCGTGAAAAAGTGGTATGAGTATACGTAACGGTTCCCCAACTCAATACAGAGGTCCTCATAAAGTGTTTTGAGAAAAAAATTGGGTGCTCCGAGCGCGAAATCCATGGGCTTAACACAAAAAATTAAGGAATTTACAAAATTCTTAAAAAGGGCTTATAGATGCGAAAATGATAGTGAAAAAAAGACGTGAGTTTACGTGACGATTCCCCTACTTACTGGCGTGATGTTGCTATCTTTTAAGCCTTGTAAGAGTAATCTCATTCGAGGACGAATGTTCCCAAGGGGAGATATTATAACATCTCGCAATTAGAAAGAACTAGAAAATAGCAAACTCCGAAAATAGTTACTTTTAAAAAATATAAGGAAAACTGGAAATTTTTAAGTAAGTTAAAAAGTGAATTTTGGTCAACTTCAAACGATCATAACTCGTAGCATAGGATGAGTTATGTGTAGTTCTAGATATTGTTGGAAATCTCTTGGAATGATCTTTCCAATGTCGCTAAGTTTACGTGATGCAGAGTTCGCATGAATGAGTTATGTCTTTTGAAAGTTGGGTTGTTGGATTAGGAAAAGCCTAATCTCAATTTGGGAAGGACAATTTAGTATTTTCCTTACCTAATTATATTAATTCTTTTTTAGGAATTAATTGGGGTAAAACCATACTTTGTTCAGTTTAGAAAAATTAAAATAACACTAGGGCTTGGAAAAGTGAGAAAAAAAAAAAGAAAAAAAAAGAGAAATCAAGATTTATCAAGAATGTTCAGGCTTTGCGTGTGGATTTCGTCGGGAATGATCACTACAGGGTATGTGAGATCAAATAGTATTGGGTCAGTTCACCCACGCACCAACCATGTTTCAATTCAATGAATTTAAATTTTTTTGAATGTTAAGAATGTGAATTCTAGAGTAACGTCGTTGAAAATTTCGTTGAGTTCTTGATGGTTGTGTTGTTTAAGTTTCTGGAGGATTTAATTCATTTTTTCTGGTGAATTTTTGAGTTATATAGTATGTTGACGGTACTAATGATTCTAAGTGTTAGGGGAAAGAACCATGGAATTTTAGAGGATTTAGAGATGAAAAACGAAGGAGAAAAGTCGGGGGTTTTCTAGGCAAGGCATGGGGCGCCGCGCCTGTGAGAGCGCTACAAAAGTTTCTCTTAACTTTGACCTCTGGCGCGTCACGCCAGCCAGTGCGCCCCAACGTTCTCTCTGAAGTCTGAGGGTTGGCACCCGCGCATCTAAGAGCGCTAGGAACGTCAGTTCTCCACATTCTTGCCCCATCTTTTCGTACTAGTTGTTTAGTGAACTACCTATGTTTCCTAATTGACTTCAATACTCTAAGGTACATCTAAACATCATGAAATCATCCATAAAAATGAGATCAACATGAGATCATTAGCCTTGAATCCATAATTCAATTCAAAGAAAGTTAAGATCAAAATCAAAGAAGTTAAGAGTCAAGTTTAGAAGTTAAGAAGCAAGTCAAAGCAAAGTTCTTAAAGTTTTCAAGAGTCTTTGGCAATGTTTTAACTTTGTTTTTAAGACTCAAGTTTCAAGTTAAGTAAAGAGTAAAGAGTAAAAAGTTCATTTCATTTCTCAAAAAGTTATAAAGGAACTAAATATTCCCTAAGAGATTATAAATGTTTTCACATTTGAGTAACAAAGGGAACTTCGATTCCAAGAGAGCCTTGAGATAAGATTTGAGTAATTATCTCAAACCAAAGAAAGAAGTTGTTGTAAAAACACACGAGCTAAGTATATTTTTGGGAGTAGTATTGAGCATCGATATGGGGATGCGAGTTCATATTAGCTCAAGTTTCTATAAACCATGTAGCCATCATGGGTATCAAATGGTCATACTTTTTTTATGATCACTTAAGTTAAGTTAGTGGATCCACTAAGTTAAGTTGTTCTATATGAAGGCAAAGTATAGCACAATTCTGGCAGCGGGAGCAAGACGTTGTATCACCACTTAGGCTCATTGTGGTGATTGTCGGTTAGAGAATCTCCCATAAAAACTATGTTACTTCATAAACATCCCTCTTTGTTTTAGAAGCTTCATAAACAAATAATATTAGTTCTTTAGTCTTATTCATTTCAGTTGTAAACGTTTAAGACATGACTTTGACTAGTTATTACTTTCAAGTTATTTTCATGAGTTATCTCTTGTGTTTAAGTCTTCCGTTGAGTAAGTGATCAAGATCAAGGATCCGCTCGAGGTCAACAATGATCTTCGAGTGCCAGTCCCGCCCAGGATGTAGGCTCGAAACGTGACCATAGGACCCACTTACTATAGCAAATTCTCTTGCCCAAGTTACTAATCCTGGTGCCCCAAGTTGTCCTCCTACTATAGCAATAATAATAACCAAGTAATTGGCTTATACATAGCCACTTCAATGTATTGAGAAAGACATGAACACAAAGTCAAAATGAAGTTAGTTACTACTATTCTCTCTTCTTGTCATTTTATTTTATTTTATAATCTTTATTTTATAAGAAGGTTAAACTTTTACTAAATATAAAAAAATGTCATTAACCCTCAATATCAGCTTTAGTAAGGCTATGTTTTATCACTAAGCTATTTCAGCCAGTTAGAATAGAGGTGAAGCATTCCTTTTTTTTAAAAAAAATAATAAATTAATTAAAGTGTCACATGAATTTTCAAACTCCCCAAGTGAACTTATTCCCAACTTGCCAATATGTTAAAAGATTAAAGATGTTTTGAGCTAGGTAGGAGGTTGGTGAATTTAAATATTTGTGAGCTGCTGGATAAAAGGAACATAACATAAAGAATCAATTCTTCAAAAAGTTTGTTTTTAGGAACAAAGTGGAAATCCAATTCATCAGTATTACTTCACTTTTTGCATGATTGATTTTTCAGATTATGGATATTACTAGATATGCTTTTGCCTCATTAAAAATTAAAATAAATAAGTTTCATACGTGGGCTAATAGAATAAAAGATTCTTAGCAATATGACCACCTGTATAGGAATCCAGCAAAAAATAGACAAATCATCAAAAGGTCTATTTTACCAAGTCAAGCAATAATTTAATTTGAAATTCTTGCTTCACTATCTTATTGGGTAGCGTTGGAAATGTAATCAAAGTGGATAATAAAGGTACGTGGTTTTGTTCGTCTATAAAATTATTTTAAAATTTTATTTTTTAAATTAATTTATTTTATTTAAAGATGAGAGAATATAATACAAAGTTATAAGGAATGAGATGGAATATCAAGGATTTATAATCGAGGATAAAATATATGTGTTTAATTGCTAATATGAATTTGTTCACAATTAAATATAAGATAAATTTAATTTTAGGATATTTCACTTTATTTCAGAATTTAAGATTGACATGACACTTTTAGTGTTCAATAAAACACAAAATTCTTCCTTAATTAAGTCCAAAAAAAAAAAGTATTCATACTATCTTGTAAAACAGGTGAGTTATCGACCACTAAAGTACATTAATAGTGTCACTGGGGTGCCAAAAAATAATACGTTTTCTCTTGTTTTATTACGTTTGACATTTTCAGTCTTTTGATGGTCAAATTTGATGAGTTTTATTTATTTTTGGTTAGTTACTACGTACTTATTATTTCTTCTGCTCACTTTTATTTGTCATTTTACGTTTTTCGAAAGTTAATTTGACTAATTTTCAAAGTGAAATTAAATTATATTAATTCAATATTTTAAACAAAAAATTTTAATATTAAAAATCTATACGAAAAATACTATAAATTGCGATTTTTTACACATTAATACGATGAAAAGATACATCATACAATGTTAGTCAAAATATTATCGTTTGACTCTAAAAAGAAAATAATAACAATTATAAATAAACGACAACAATGTTATTTATCTCAAAATGTTAAGTGAAAATCCACTTATTTAAATATATTCTACGTTTGAACTTGTGGCACATTGAGCACCGTGTTTAAGAAGGAAAAAAAAAAACTTGTGGTATTATAAATATTTTAAGTATGTCGTGATATTTTTATTTATAAATATAGAAGATGTAAGGGAAGGTTTACAATTAAATTATGGGATAATAGCATTTTTGATCTCATAGTTACTGATAAATTCTAAGTTTAGTCAATGGGATATTGGATTTAAGCACATTTAACCTTTAACTATTTGAAATGTGCAATCTTGATCCATTTATTAATTACTAATCATAGATTTTCATTTGTTAATTATTTCATCGTTTAATTATTCATATGTTATTTAAAATTATATTGTTATTCCATATTTGAGGTAATAAAGTCATCAAAAGTAAAATCAATATAACATATATTTTTCTTACGTAAAATCAAAAGTTAATTACTAATAACTGACGGATCAAAAATGCTATAACCCATAATGTAATTCCACAAGTAACGGAGCTGAAGATATTATTGTCTCTTAAATTATATTTGATATAAATAGTTATTGTAGTACATCTTCTCTGTGCGGTATATGATCTATTTATCACATAAAAATAGATTTATCTAGTGCACACCCGCAACGGAAGGAGTATTTGAAGACCAAACTTATTACTAATATGGACACTGAGGATAAAAACTACCAGTGACACAAACTTCCACACTAAAAACTTAAAAGTAAAAGTGTGTACAAAGTAGGTACGTAAACAAGTACTTTAATTTCCTAGTGTAACATACTACATACATATCTAATATTAAGATAACATAAACTAGTCCTAGCCTATATTGTTCAGACTCTTCAAAAATGTAATCAGTTATCAGGTTCGTGTCAGATCCTTCAAAAATAGACATTTTTAAGGATCGACACGAGTACGGCAACATTTATGGAGAGTTGTAGCAACTTATTAATATTAGAAAGCCACAGTTGGTGCCTTTCTGTCTGGTAATTGAGTAAAAACAACTCTAGCTTCAGTAGTAGCAGAAGGTGGAATAAGCTGAACAAGATCAGAATGTGGATAATATCTATAAACACAAACTTGTTTTTGTCCCTCATTTGTAGACTGTCTAACCTTATTATTTCTTCCTTCTAAAATGGAAAATCCAAGAATTTTCCCAATCTTTCCAAGCTCTTCCATTGATGAATGATGAGATATACTTAAATTGCTCTTTATATATTGTACTTATTGCACATGGATTCATAGATTAATTGTAAGGTCCTCTTTATATAGCCATATATTTAAAGGAATACATTTTTTAGAATCTTCCTATGCCATTATTTACCCTATTTTATTATTCATGTACGACTGTGGTGGGATGATTAAAAATTTTTTGTCTTTATCAAAAGTTTTTGATCATGTTCTTGAAAAAATGAAAAAAAGTTACTTTCCTTGTTTCTATTTATATGTCACCATTTTAGATTTGACATAATACATAAATATGCCCTTTAACTTTGTCTTATTTTACATTTATGTCCTCCAACTTTTTGTATGCACAAGTAGACACTTAAACTTGTATAAAATTGAATAAATAGACACACACGTCCTATGTGGCATCCTACATGACAATTGCATTCTACGTGGTGTCCTATGTGTATCGTGCCACATAGGACTAATATGTCTATTTGTTCAATTTTATACAGGTTTAATTGTTTATTTGTGCATACCCAAAGTTTGAGAATATAAATGTGAAATGAGGTCAAGTTAAAGGGCATATATATATATTATGCCTTTTAGATTTCACATCCCTTAATAAACTATGTAAGTTTACTTATTTATTTGGTATTCTCTTGAAGTCAAGTTTTTAATAAATGAACAAAGATTAGTTTATTTTGATTAATTAAACTGATCAATGAACATGAAATAATCATTTAGTTTTTCAATATTGATCAAATTTATATTTTCAAAATTAATAATTTTCAAGGGTAAAATAGAAAGAATAGTATCATTTATATGTAGATTTTGTGAAATGACAAATATTAAGGATAATATATTTTTAATAAAGACGACATATAAATAGAAACAAATAAAGTATGTTAGAAGTGATGCTCCAGAAAATGAATTATTAATACAGATAATTTAGTCAATCTTCAATACAGATAATAGACACTCATCGAAATTAAAAAGTAAAAGGAACTTGTGATTCCTATAAGATTATGTAAATATTCGGATATGGTTAAAGATAAAGAAAAAAGACGGTGTATGACTTGTCAGATATTTGCATTTTTTGTAAATAATTTGATTCGATCGATCCTTAAAATTGTGAGTATAAGTGAGACAACAAGTCAATCAAATACAAGTGTGTAATTAACTGAGGAAATGTATATATGTTTGATGTCTCTATACATACAAACTGGAATATTGCTTGCAAGTTGACATTTGTTATTTTTAAAAATTAAGAGGATGTTAGCATAACTAACAAATGCAATATGTCATGGAAGTTGAAATTGTAATATTGACTTTTATGTTATTTGTTCAGATCAAGCACTTCATTAACATCACATATCAAAAGTTATAGCTGACTTCTAATAAAGACATATTTATTACTTAATCAAATCTATCAAACAAACTATGTTCGGTGATTACTCCTATCTGAACCAGCCCCAATATCACCCCAACAATAAACACCAAAAATATCCACTTGTGAAAGATCAAGTTGACGCTATAAGTATTGCAATGTGAAAGCTCTATTTGGAGAAGTAGAAGGAATATATATCATACGTGTAAAATTCGAGAAAGTCCTATATGAATATTTTCTATCATAATGGACATTCCGAAAGTGGTACATGACCTTGAAAAAGAAAATTGTATTAAGAAATAATGTATATAAAATTTTTGACACATCTATTTGTATCAAGATATCATTTATGATTTCATTATATAGAAATTGATAATAATACACCATACATAGCTAATTAATGGAATCAATTTGATTTTTATATTGACTTAACAATTTGATAAATCACGAGTATCTTATAAAAGGCCACATAACTTCCATCATCAGCATTATTGTGTCATCAATTTTTGCCATAAGATCTCAAATATTACCCAAAACATCAATCAAATAATCTTATGGTAGGTAGGGACATGTTACCAACTAGGCTCTAGAATAATAGCATACTAAATAGCATATATATGTATTCAGAGGTCAAAATCTAGTATTCACCTTCAAGAAAACGCTAACTATGAATCTATCGCAATAAAAGAATTATGCAAAGTGGCCGGTAAAAGTGGAAATCGAAATTCCAATATAACCTATAGTTTGGTTCCACGTACACTAGAAATATTCCAAGAGTAACCTTCATGCTCAAGTTAAAAAAAAAAAAATAAGATCGATTTTTTAAATAGTTATTGATCAATTAATATTTATTATCATATCAGAAAGTTATTTTTTTTATTTTGATTTATCTGGATAAAAAAGTTATTTTTTAAAGATAATTACTATTGATCGAGTGATCCGACATGAATAATTACTAAGTTTGCCCATTCAACGTTGTTTGTCAAAATTCTATTCCGATTCTTTCTTCCTTTTCCTATTTTTGGTACCTTATTCTTATGATCTTATCTTTCATTTCATTTAAAGTGGTACTCTAATTTCATTTATCCTATAGATTAATAAAAGTAATTTATAAAATTCTTTATCAACTTTAACATCTAAGACTTTTAATTCGATGTTATCGGTCAAAGTATATATCCTACACAATAAGCCTGATTTCTTTGCCCCTTCCTTATCCTCTATGTATTAAAAAAATATTAAACTTTATATTTATTTATTTTAAAAAAAATATTTACAAAATACTTAGCATGTGTGTATCTTATATACCTTAGAGATATAATTTACGTGTTGTATAGTATTAAAATAATAATAATAATTAACAATGTGATTTAACTATTTTTATTGTTGTGAATAGCACCATTCAATTTTTAAAATGGATTACTATTGACATTTCAAGAAATTTTTCATCAGTGATACTTGTGAATTACAGAAAAAAATCATTTCTTTTGACCTTGTTACCTTACTTTCTTTTCTATATTTCAATAACTCAATCAAAATGTAATTTATATTTGGAGAATAAAAGAAATTCTTATGCTTAATTCTTTAATCAGTTTGATCGATATCTAGCTTAATTTGATCATTATTCTTTTTTAATACTTGGTTTATGAACAAAATATCATATATTCTAATTAGATTAGATTAATATTAACGAATATTGTGGTGTATTTTTTAAAGAGACGAATCTTTTTTTACATATAGATGGATAAATTTCAATTTTCATTTGGGATAATCATGAAAAATAGAGCTCTAAGAATAAGGTTGAGCCATCAGCAACCACCTAAAGTTGACACAAATTTTCACGTAGACACCTTAAGTAGGTTTTGTTCATTTCAGATTCCTTATGTCAGGTTATGCTATGTCATTTTAACATTTTTTTACTAATCTGACAAAGTAAGTGTAATACACTCGTTAATAACGCATGAGAGGCTTATTTAGCCTATTTTTTTTATCTCTTCTTCCCCATTTTTCAGCCTTTACATCTTTCCTTATTTCCCCAAACTTAAAATCATTCAATGGACGTCAAAATTTTGTATTTAAATTTTTTCTTTAGTTGCAATAGTTCAATTGAAAGAATATGATTCATTTTAAAGTTAAAAATATAATTATATATCAATGTTCCAAGCTAAATATTAACTTTTTTTTAAAAGAATGGAGATTCAAATTAAGTAAAAAGAAAGAAAGAAAAAATTTGACTCTCTTTTATTCAAATTTCATTTTTACACTTTTAAACAACAAATAAAACCAAGAAATGGGTGCGGCGAAGAAGACGATGAAAACGGAGTGACTATTATGACAACGACCATGAAAATGGAGGAACGAACAAGATAAATGTGTGGAATGAGAGTGGTGGAAAAGACACACACACAAAAAAAAGGATTTTTGTAAAAAAAAAAAATACGGTGGTAAAGATGATGAAAGAGAAAATAAAAATGGAGAAATTTGATGGAAAAGATGACCTGGGTTGAGGGGTGGGAGGGAATCATTTTTCTTTTAACTCAGACTATCACTTCAATTTATTTTGACTTTTAATTTATTTGTGTATAATGATATGATTTTAAAATGAGTTGGCATGATATAATTGACCATTTAATCTAGCTGGACACGTTTGTTCAGCATGCACATAGAGTGAATAGAAATTGTGAAAAAAGTGTCAAAATAACATAATAAGCCTTGACATAAGATGTCTAAAATGAACAAAACTTAATTAAAATGTCTAAATAAAAATTGACGTCAACTTTAGATGGTCACTGATAGATTAGGCCGAAGAATAAAGAGTCCATATTTGGCCCAATCCTAATCCAATAATGGGCCTAAATCCTAGTCGCAGCCCATGTGGCTATAAAAGGGTAAGAATTTGGGAAACTTACATAAATGTACTAAAATAAAAAAATATTTATCATTTATAGCAATAACATTTCCTTTTTTACTTTATCACCTTGAATACATTTATAATACACTTTTAATTCATATTACAAAAAATAATTATTATTCACAATACAAGTTTTATTGATGGATAATACATTTATCTCACATTTTAATACACTTATAATACAATGTGTCAACTTCTTATCAAACAAGCATAATATATTTTTAAAAATAGTTATAATACATATATATTGCATACTTAATTCACTTTCATATTGCAGATTTAACATAGTATTGCTATAAATTGTAATAAATAAAAAATATCGCTAAAATAAGTAATTATTTTTTAAAAGGCATTCATCCAAGTAATTTTTCTTGAGAATTTCACGACAGCCAGTTTTAACAAAATTATTTAATTTGTATCCAATTGTTTCAAATTTCAGCATATATATACCTACTTTAGGCTTGAGAAAATCAACTATGAAGTTAGAAATTTAGTCATTTTTATCGAATTTATTTTTAAAATTTATACATATTAGTAAAGTTCAAGAAAAGCTGATTGAACTTCAGTTATATATGTTTAACTTTAATTATGTATGATTGAATTCATTCATAAATGATTAAATATATCTATATACGATAGAAGTTTGATAAAAAAAATGGGTAAAGTGAGACATGTGATTAAACTTCAACTATATATAATTGAACTTCAATAATGTACGATTGAAAATTAAGCAAAAATAATTGAAATTCCGCAATAAATAATTGAAGATGGAGTAAAATTGACCGAAGTGACTAACAAGGATTGTGGTGGAGTGGTAAATACTCCGATTTAAGTTCTTTTGAGTATGAAATGACCTTTGTTACGAAGTATTTTACCAAACTTTACAAAAAATAATAAAATTCAACCACTACAATTTAACCCTTTTTGCTAATATAAATTAGGGTTCAATTAATTGGCTTACAATTTACCTAAATGGGATGGAACTTGGTAATCATTGTAAACTTAGTATATTTTATCCAATTGCTACTTCCATGCCATTATCTCTAACAAAACAAAGCTTGTAACAAAATTGGGGAAAAACTCTCACTCCAACACTGAACTGTGGAGAAGTGAGAAACACTAATCTGAACAAGTAAGAATTCTTTAGCTACTGAATTTATGGGCTTTAAACTCTCAATCTTTTTCTTTTTTTTCAGCTATGCCTAAAACTATTTGTGCTTTTTATATTTTGTTGTGCATTTGCTTCTTGTTTTCTATTTAAATTAGGATTAAAGCTAAGCTTCTTCATTTTTCCAGCTATGCCTAAAACTACTACAAAATCTCCAAGTATGGAGATAAGAATGATGAAAAGTTTACTGTGGGAACAAAGTTAAAAGTTAATATAGTCCAAGGGTGACAAGTTGGTGTATTGTTTTCATCGAAAACTATAGGCGAGTAATTGGTGAGTGTAACTGGAAATGGATGAGAGCAATAACCTTAGATTTGTTTATCTAGTTAGTAATAGTAAATTAGTGGATTTCCTCATAGGTTAGGGCTTATTGTTGTACCCTCATTAAGATTGAAATATTAGCACTTCAAATAGGGATTTTGAGGAATGGTTTATTATCAAGTATGTGAATTGATTATTGTTTTCTATGGTTGTTGATGCGCACAAAAAGTTGCTTAATGTTATATAATAGGTGTAGTTAAGTTACGTAAGTAGGCTCATGTGGGCAGGATTTGCGAGTAATACTAGGATAGGTTCCGGTCAGCAAATGCTAGGTATAAGTCCTGTACGCGGCTGAGTGCTGCATCGGGATATGTCCTTGGGCCGTCTCTAGTGCAACATGAAAACGAGTTGGATTAATCAGATTCAGATACTAACAAACAGATCCAGTGCTATTTCCTTGTCTACGATGTGGAATCAAGTCATTTTGCAAATACATTAAAAAGATTCTTAAGATACTTGTTTTAATATCTAGGAGTTGTAAGATAGGTTCTTAAAGATTGGTAAGACTTCTACAAGACGTTCTGTTTTTCCATAGAAACGTATTCGTTCTAGAAAGACCCCAAAAGAAGATAAAGTGGCGGACATATTAAGAAATTGATTCATCATCTATAATATGTATCAATCTTGTGCTGGGTAATATCTATGATACTGTGCAATTTGTGCGACTAGATGTCAATCAAATATGCATGGGATTAGCCGCTTCGATGGGATCTTTTATCCTAGTAGGAGGAGAAGCAACATTTCCCAAAATCTCACTCAAAAGGTGCTAAGTTGGTGTCCCATTTCAACTAAGGATTCTTGTGGTTCTAGAGGATCCAACTATAGGAGAATCAGGAATTGAGGTCTTTGCCGGAGACATGTCACGTGGGCATATCATGTCCAAATCATGATGGACAGACTAGTGAAAGACTACATAGGGAATAGGTTCTTTTGTGATGTTGAGAAAAAACTCAATTGTTGATAAAAATGAAGTTCCCATTTCTGATACAGTTGAGACACATCTCAATTTGAAACACTGGTGCATTTTGCTTGGGTGGCAGCTATACGGCCTATTCTTCAGTTGTACCAACTATTTGACACTGCACTTCTTTCCCTTTAGGTATTATTTGTGATCTTAGCGATGCTATTTGCATTTTGTGTTGTGCTTGTTGAGGAAATGAAGTCAACTGTTCCTCATATACTAATACCTGAGGAATGACAAGGAAATCAAAGAAAATGCATTATCATTCCAAGCCTCATTCTAGAAATATATTTTCTTATATTTGACCTTGTAACCAAGTGTTATTTGTCCTGGATAGGGTACATGATGAGTAAACACTGATAAAAAGTCAGAAAAAAGTGGGAAAAAAGTAGAAGAGCTCATGCCATAACTATGTTTTCTCTTCATTATCTTGTCTAGCTATTACATGGAGTTTCTCTTATGTTAAGTTACAATACTTTTGATCTTTTAGAACAATGGAATTACAACACAGCCTAAGGCTGCAGCTTTTGGCCCCACCTTTACAAGAGAAATGCTTGAGAAGCTTCCCTTCAGTGTTTGGTATTGTCCCACAGAGGAGAAACAAACTGAGAAGTTCTACTCTCTGCTCCTTGAAATTGAATAATTTTGGTCCATCAGTACCAAACTTTTGGAGGTCCCAATTGATGGTATGCACATTTCTCCACTTCTATTCTTATTGTCTGAACATCACCATTGCCGTTAATCTGTGACATGTTCATGTTCTTCAAGATCCCTGTTTATGACAATGGACTATTGAAACAGGTTCATGGTCTCAGACAAAAGGGATCAAAAGCTTCGAAGCTAGAAGAGTTGCTCAAATTTGGCAATGGAGAGGACGATGATGGAGATGAATCTGAATCTGATTCTGATGGAGGTCATAAGAGGGACGATTACTTTCATATGGATGAGGATGAAAGGCGGGAATGGAGGAGGAAGATAAGAGATGTCATTAAAATGTCTCCTGATGTTGAGGAAGAGGTGGATCCTGTTGAGAGAAGACAAAAGATGCAAAAGCTTTTGGCTGATTACCCTCTTGTTGTTGATGAGGAAGACCCTGATTGGCCAGAAGATGCTGATGGGCGAGGTTTTAACCTGGATCAATTCTTCAATAAGATCAGTATCAAGAATGTTAAGAAAGATGACGATGAAAATGATGACGACAATGAATTAGTATGGCAAGATGATGATTATATTCGTCCAGTTAAGGACTTGACCACTGCAGAGTGGGAGGAGACTGTCTATAAAGACATCAGTCCTCTTATTGTTCTTGTGCATAATCGCTACAAAAGGTGATCTCGCCACCCCTTTACATCTCTCATTAATGATGTAGCCTTTGACTTAGATATGAAATGCAGTTCTATCAGTTGTTAGTTAGGGCCTAGGGGCACTTGCTTTCGCTGCTATCTTTGTCATGTTTCTGTTTTATTTCTTGTCCATGTGCGTGAAAGTTAGAATCTACTTGCTTCTCTGAGAGTCTAGGTTATCTGCTGGCTGCTTTTATGTGTCTTGCTTCTCGCCTTCTATCAGACAATAAAATGCTTATACTAAATGGCAGTTTGCATATGCCCACCATTTACTAGGTTTCTTTAGTCTTCTCGGTACTAATATATACCTTATGGAAATCTCTCCACCTATTCACAATTAAGCCACGGAAAATGTCATATGTGCAATAAACTAAATTTAATTGGTGAGTTCTGTTAAATTTACAGTGCTCAAACAGTCCTTAAAAGCTTAGCAAATAATGACACTAAGTTCACTATTTTTTCTGCTTTCGCTCTAATATTAGGCTTCATAAATATCAATTATTTTGTGGAAGTAACCTGGTAAAACTTATTTTTTAAGAATTTTCCCCCAAATTATTGAAAGACTGGGATTCTAGAAACAACATTCCGTGAAGAGAGCAGCATAACTAGGTTCACAAAACGACCATACATTTTTAATGATGGCAAAATCTTTCACGTATACTTCCTTCTCTTCCTTGAGAATTGAGATCGTGTTCATTTGACAAAAAACAACTCTTTTCCTTTCTTTGAAAGAATTTTCCTATCATAAAATTGGTTACTGGCTGAGCCTTAAAAACAGAGGCCTAAAGTAAGTTTTCGAGAAAGATTATATGAAGGGTTGCAGTTATCTTATGAAAGCCGTGTGTTACATGCAGGCCTAAGGAAAATGAAATGGTACGGGATGAATTGGAGAAGGCTATCCACATCATCTGGAATTGCAGGCTACCATCGCCAAGGGTTAGTTAAACCGTTCAACTTTAACCAATTATATATTCCAAACACTCTATTGATAGTCTTTTTCCCTTTAGTGTGTAGCAATTGATGCTGTTGTTGAAGTTGACTTGGTGTCTGCTTTGAAAGTCTCTGTTTTTCCCGAGCTCATCTTCACTAAAGCAGGGAAAATCTTGTACCGTGAGAAAGGTCATAGCCTATCTAATGAAACATTGCTTTTGATTTTGTGGCTTGTCTCAAATCCTCATTCTATATCTAACTTTATTCACTGTTATCCTCGAGCAGTGAGCCGAACAGCAGATGAGCTGTCCAAAATGATGGCGTTCTTCTACTATGGAGCTGCCAAGCCACCTTGTCTCGGTGGCATCGAGAATTCTCAAGAACTAATACCTACAGTCTGAGCAAGAAATTATCATGGTAGATGAGTCTTGAGATCTATTCAAACTATGATTTGATAGCTTCACCGTGTTCTGAATTGTCATGAACGTAAAACATATCCTACAGGTGCAACAATAAGTGTTGGCTGTACAACCGGTCACTAAGATGGCACCGGTGCTCTTGGTGGTGTTTTACCAGGTGAGAAGATGGGGTTCATTTTGCTCTCTTCAACATTTCAATAGGTGCATTGCTCGTTCCTTCGGTTCTTATGCTAGCGCAGCACCCTTATTCGGTATCAATACAGCACACACTTACAATTGCAAGCAGCTTCAAAATTGAAAATAGTAGCTACTGAAATGTCATGCTAGTCTATTGTTTGTTCAAGTATAATAGCTACATGGCATGCCATTTGTGTAAATTCCCCCAACTTTTCAAATACATAACTAGTCTAGGAAGTAAGGGGTTGTTTGGTTGCAGCTGGTTAGAGTTATATATGAGTAATGTACGGACTAGTTGTGCAGGATTTAGTTATGTTATCTTCTTCCCTATATAAAATAATACATAGATTGCTAGATAACTTATATATGTATTAGTTCTGCAAGATTTTTAATTTGGTAACCAAACAACATATTTGGTGTACTAAATTTTATACATAGCAACTATAATACTACGAAACATAATATTAGTTTTAATACATGAATAATTCACTTCCAAATCGACAATCAAACGACCCCTAAAAGTTAGAATGAAATTTCTCTGTGCTGTGGATGTCTAATGTCATTCATATTAATCAAGACCACTTGTATGTATATATGTTTTATTTATCTTTTTCCACTTTAATAAAACTAAAGTAGTACTTGTCTGAAATTAAGAAATAAAATATCAAAGCATATTCAGTGTCTCGACAAGATATTAGGGCCTTTAAATACCTAAAAGAATCATATCCATACCAAAAAGTTTGTCTCCAAACTAGACTTATATGAAATCAACTTTACAACTAATTAAGATATGTAGTCACTAAATCCATGCCACTAATTTCCATGTGGCAAAGAATCAAATTTATGTATTTCACTTCAATTACTACATTAATAACTAACTAAATCACCAAGAATGATTTAGAACATTGAGAGAAAAATTACTAAGAATCTAAATTTTGCTTCAAATGTTAAGACATATTCTCTTCACTCTCATCCTCTTCGAGTCGTTATTAAAGATTGTAAATATTTGTTAGAAGTGGACAAAGACGATATTAAACATATTTGGAAACGAGGCAAACCATTATGCTGATGTTGATTTTATAAAAAGATATAAAAAGAAATTGGTTAATTTGTGAAATCTTAACATTTTCCAATGTATCCAAAAAAAAATCCATTACATTTTTGTCAAATCTTAAAAATACCCATTTTTTTCCAAGTCTAAAATTGCACCCCATGTGGTTACCTTTTTATATGTGAACTCTAACAGTTCACCCTATCTTAGACCTTAAATACAGATACCATATATAGAAGGATGTACATATAGAGAGAGAAAATAATTATTTTTTCCACGCCGTATTAATAGAAAAATTATGTTCTTAGTGAATAAGCTAATAGAGAAAAGGGAAACTTTCACCTATAGCCACTTAAAAATTATTAA
Source organism: Solanum lycopersicoides (assembly GCA_022817965.1). Taxonomy (NCBI): domain Eukaryota; kingdom Viridiplantae; phylum Streptophyta; class Magnoliopsida; order Solanales; family Solanaceae; genus Solanum; species Solanum lycopersicoides. The sequence continues at coordinate 83,566,106 of CM040621.1, forward strand.
TTATTTTTTATAGCTATAATTTGATAATTACAATTTGTAGCTACGTGTTATATGGAGGAGAGAGACGAGAGAGACTGGGAGAGAGAGGCGGGAAAGAGTGGGAGAAAGGTAAATTGTATATGTATATTGGTTAGATAATTGTATATTATACATATGTAATTGTATATATGGCAAGAGAGATTGGGAGAGGGAGGAGAGAGGCGAGCGATACTGGGAGAGAGAGGCGAGCGAGAGAGGGCAGAGAGTGGAAGAGAGGTGAATTGTATATGTATATAATTGTATATAACTGTATATTATACATATATATTTGTATAAATGGCAAACGAGATTGGGAGAGGAAGGAGAGAGGCGAGCGAGATTGAGAGAGGGAGGAGAGAAGTGAATTGTATATATATATATAGGCTAAAAATTGTATAATATATACATATTTATTTGTATATCCTGGTGAATTATACATATACAAACAGGTGATTAATTATACAAACTCGAAGTCAGCCCATGTAATGTATAATGTTAGTCACGAGTGATAATTATAGCAAACTATAGCTATGATGAGTAATTAAATAGTATAAATTTGCCTCTGTGGTCAATGGGAGCAGCAAAAGATCAAACCCCACCCCACTCGGCTCAAGCCGAGGATATCCGCGTAATTTTTCCTAGAGAAAATGCTGAACACAATTAATTAATTCTTACTAAAATAGTGAAATACTTTTTAATTTTTTTGTATGAAAGTATTATTATTTGTTCACTATTTTTATTAAAATATCTGTGGAAATAGTCATATTTAAACATTTTTCAGAGAGAATTTAGTGGAAAACTAGTGATTTTCTTAGTAGTGATATATGTTATCTTACTGATTTTCCATGATATGAAAATAAAGTGAATAAGACGTCCATGCCTTTCTTTTATTTTTGTCCTTTAAAGTGTTTTAACATATATTTTAGTAAATCTATTGGAAGAAGGTTAGTATAGTTGTTATCCAATGCGGCATACTAGACTAGCAACTAGTTACTTATGGCACATTTGATTTACCTAGAACATATTTGAATTAGCTTAAAAGCTGTTAAATTGATTTAAAAGTTATTTTTTTGATTTATTTAAATATGTGATAATTTTTAAAGTGATTTATTTTAAGTTAAAAGTTAAAAGCTAGGGAAGGTGTTGTTTTTTTTAAACTTAAAAAGCTCTTTTAAGTTGACCAAATATTTTATCATTTTGCCCTTATTTTTTATTTTTATTTTTATTTTTATTATTATTACTATTATTATTATTTATTATTATTATAATTATTAGTATTAGTATTATTAATATTTTATTATTTTATTATTATTACTCTTTATTATTATTATTAGTAGTATATATTATTAATAATAATAATATTTTATTATTTTTATTATTTTATTATTTATTTTATTATTCTTTATTATTATTATTATTATATATTATATATTATTATATAATATTATTATTATATTATTATTATTATTATTTTCATATTTTTTTATTATTATTTGTTATTACTATTATTATTATTTATTATTATTAATATTTCATATATTATTATTATTATTATTATTTTATTATTTATTATTATTATATTATTATCATTATTTTCATATTGTTATATTATTATATTATTTATTATTATTATTTATATTTAATTATTTTTATTATTATTATTATTATTTTATTATTTATTATTATTACTATTATTATTATATATTATTATTATTATTATATTATTAATAATAATAATTTTATTATTCTATTATTATTATTATTTATTTATTTTATTATATATTATTATTATTATTATATATTATTATTTATTTTATTATTCTTTATTATTATTTTATATTATTATTATATATTATATATTATATATTATTATTATTATTATTATTATTCTTTTCATATTACTTTATTATTATTATTACTATTTATTATTATTATTATTATTATTATTATTATTAAATTAATCAACTTTTATCATGTTAACAACTTTTATAGGTATTTCAGACATTTTGATTTAAAAAAATGTTTACCAACACTTATTTGCCACATCAACAACTTTTTTTTAACTTCAGCACTTTTATCCAAACACATAACTACTTATTTTAAAAATAAATTTCATCACTTTCAAAAGTACTTTTTAAAAGCTGCTTTTTTAAGCCCATCCAAACGGGCTCTTAATTTTCTTTAAAAAAATAGCTTTTAAGTCAGAACTAAAACGTTAAATTAAAATGACTTTTAATCAAATAATAAAAAATAAGAGTAGATTTACTTTTGATTTTTAACTTATTTTAAGTCATTCTAAAGTTATTTTAAATTACTTTTAATATTGGCAAACATTTCCTACTTTATTTTAAGTAATTTATGACTTATTTAAAATTATTTTTTATATTTGTCAAACATTCTAAAAATTAAAAATCTAATCAAATTTATTTTCAAGTTAATTCAAATACCCTCTGTAAACTAATTGTTCAAAGAGATTGTACTTATAAAGCCTTAAAAAGTTCCATAGAACCTTTTATTTTGAGATTTAAAAAAATGCAATTAAGCACGTTTATATAGTTTATAAAATATGTACAAGATAGATGGATAATATATATATATATATATATATATATATATATATATATATATATATATATATATATGACAAAAGATTTAAATATATTATCGAATTTTAAAAAAAAAATTATTTATATCATTTTCGTATAAAAAAGAATTTGTCCATATCATTAATTATTTATCAATTTTATTAAAAATGGCCCCTCCTAGAAACGCGTTTCTTTGAGTTGACGTGCTGTAGCAAAATATATTTCCCTCATTATGAGTCTCAATCGCTTATGTACGTAACAGTTTAATCAATCCTCTAATGATAACAAAGGTATAATGATGAGTTAAATAATTAATTTAATGGAGTGAATACATACATTTTTATTGAGTATTCTTACTGTATATTCACTCATTTAATATAGATAAATTTTTAGCGACAACAAATATGTATATTAGCAAAGAATATTTAAGCATTAATGCATTACTGATATTAATTTATAATTGTGATTAGATTTAATGTTGTTATAAGCTTTAATGATATTTATAAAACAATTTAAAATATAATTATCATTAGTAATTGTCTCTAAAAAGATATACTACAATTAAGTTGTAGCTTTGGTGCGATGCACTCTCAACATGTTAAATCAGTACACATTGCTAGCTTTTATGATGACTTCACTCAAATGTATTAAAGTATATTTCAACCAAGTATTATGGTTGGGGAGAAATGATTTTCTAGCTTTTTTATATTTTAAAAAAAAGGTTTTATGGCTTTATTACAAAAGATCTTTAATTTTTATATATACATACGAGATGTAAAAACTATATTCTTTGTTTCAAATTATATAAAGGCAAGATATCTTTGACATATGATATTATTTACTTAACCAAGTACATGACTAAAGTTCATGTCAGGTATAATATGTGATGTGGCCTTAAGCTCACACAAATTTATCTTTGGGGTATGTTATATTGAGCCTCAAAATGCATGAATTACGTGAATTTGAGTTAAGTTATAGAAAATTCTTGACTTTTTTCATTTAAAATTTACTTTAGATATAATATGAATGAAATATTCAAACAGTTATTAATCTAAAAAATCTATCAATCCTACTCGATCCACCGTGCAAACCACATCTTCAGGAGACAGCCAGCGTGCAAATCACTGATAAAGATTTGATTGATTTGCAAATATATGAGAATTCAAGTATTACTGTGGAAGATATTGCTGTTGAAAAATAGTGTCATGTCATGGGGGTGGAAATCAAACATAGGCAACTATTTTCTTCCCCTTTTAAATAGTGGACTTATATATATATATATATATATATATATATATAATATACACACTCCCTTCATTTAGTCACAAAAGAAGCATTTATGTGAAAAATATAATTAGTGATTTTTGAGCTTTCACTAAGGACAATTTAAATAATAATAATATATTTATGTAATTTTCAAAGCGGAATATATGAAACATATAATTATAAGCCGATCTTATTATTTTTACTTAATACGTGAAGCATGTAATTATAAGCCGATCTTATTATTTTTACTTAATATGTGAAACATGTAATTATAAGCCGATCTTATTATTTTTACTTAATATGTGAAGCATGTAATTATAAGCCGATCTTATTAATTTTACTTAATATGTGAAGCATGTAATTATAAGCCGATGTTATTATCTCTACCTTTTGAAAGTCAAAAGGATGTTTTCTAATTTATATAATTCATCGGCTCTAATAGAGCATTTAAATATAAAAGAACAACACTATAAGGACACTTATTTAGAATGAGTGATATTATATTATGCTTTACATATTGTAAAATATAATACTCCTACACATAACTTAATACTAAAAACTAGTTCATAAAAATTGTCCAAGAGTTCAAATTCACACCTTATTATCCTAAACACATATGTTTTAGTGTTTTTTTTCATGTAATGCCAAAATGATAGAAGTTAGTGATAAATTAGTGTACCTTGCAATATGATTACATTTTTTACCCCAAAAATTTCAACTTTTGTAAGAGGTTGAACAATTTTATGTCTAGCATTCTTCTATAAAGATAGATAATTATAAAAGGTTCTCAACCTTACTATATCCACAACAAAGTTAAAGAAAACTTTAGTCATCATGTTTTTTGAGAAATGTCCAATCTTGAAAGAGAATATGTCTGTTAACCACACACTTGTACATATTTTTAAAATAAAAGGAGATTAGAAGCATAAAATATATTGACAAGAATTGTATTATCAACAAGAGTTAAATTATAGTAGGCAAAAAAATAATAATATGGTTTTGAAGAAATATCAACCCTACTTGGCAATGCTTTTTACACAAATATTATATGGAGGCATGGCTTTGTTCTCTAAAGCTTCTATCTCCAATGGCATGAACCCTTACATATTTGTTGTTTATCGACAAGCATTTGCAACCCTATCCTTGGCTCCCTTCGCGATTTTCCTCGAAAGGTCTTCAAATTTTCATCTTCTATATGCATATATATATATAGCTTATTTATATATATATATATATATATACACTTGAATCTTAGGCTAATATGTTTGTTATGTTCTTTGATTTCCAGTAGCCAGACAACTTCTCTTTCATTCACCTTACTAGTGAAGATATTCTTTACATCCTTATTTGGGTATGGATCCATCCCTTTTCTTATTGTCTATATATATATATGTGTGTGTGTGCATGCATGATGAGGTATAAATATGAAGTAAAATGTGTAGCATACACAAGAGTTGTGTAAAATTAAGTTATGAGTTGATTCAGAATGAACGTTATCTTATTATATGTATATATTTCAAATATTCTTTATATATATAGTTCAAGTTGAAAGTAATGGATTCAGTTGAACTCACAGGATATATTCTCCTCTAAGTGTTCTATATATAGAAGTTATAATACTTGCACTAATAGTATTAAAACTTTATAATATGGTTGTTGGGACTAGACTTTTTGTTGACCAAGTTGTGTTATAATTAATATGTGAAATTAATTTTCAGGATTACCTTGAGCTTGAATCTATGTTATATTTCATTAAGTTACATATCGGCAACATTTGCATCTGCAAGCACAAACACAATTCCTGTTATTACCTTCATTTTGGCTTTATGCTTCGGGTACGTACGTAATTTTTTAGAAAATTTATTAATCTATGGAGCGACTTAAACAGTGAGGATTCATATGACCGACAGAGTTTGTGTTGTTGTTGTTATGAAATATTAATTGTGTACTTTTTTTTTGTATTATGATATTTAAGGATGGAGAGCATTTGTTACAAGCAAAGGCATGGAATAGCTAAGATTATGGGTGCAATTGTGTGTGTTGCTGGGGCTTTAATGTATGCTTTTGTAAATGGACCTCCTATATATCCAAAAAGCCACAAAAAAGTAGATTATCAAACTTCAATTGGCACCTCTAAAGAGGAATGGATTAAAGGTTCTCTCATCATGTTTTTAGCAAACACAATGTGGTCATTGTGGCTTATTCTCCAGGTTTTTTCCCTACACTTATCTACCACCCAAGAGAAAAGTTCCTAAATAAGGATAATTTATGTAAAGTATTTAAGTTGCTTTTAGCCAACATAAATATGGATCATAAATTTCAAAAGTTTCTTTTTTCTCTTTTATTTTATGTCTGATTAAATACCGACATACATAAATTGAGACGAAGTGAACAATTAAACACATAAATTGGGATCATAAATGTGTTCTTTAATTTGATCTCAACTAACATCTATGTCTTTTTTGAATTAGAGGATATATATATATATATATATATATATATATATATATATATATATATATATGAATTGGGCCAATATATTGTGGCACCTTATGCTAAAAACTAAAGTCTTATTATTTTTGAATTAAAATATAGATCAATTTATTTTGTAACAGGGTCCAATTATGAAAGAATATCCAGCAAAATTAAGGCTTACAACTCTTCAATGCTTCTTTAGCTTTATTCAATCAGCAATTTGGGCTATTTCAGTAAAGAGGGACATTGATGCATGGAAATTAGGTTTCAATTTCAATCTTCTCTCTGTGGCATATTGTGTAAGAACATTTAATTTAATTTAATTCCAATTTTTTGTTTAAAGAAATTAATTAATTTTTTTTATGATTTATAATCAATTTTATTATAAATTGACAGGGTGTGATGGTCACTGGGGTGTCATATTGGCTAATAGCATGGGTAATTGACATAAAAGGACCAGTTTTTACTGCTATATTTACTCCAGTATCTCTAATATTTACTGTCTTCTTTTCATCTATCTTTTGGAAGGAGACTCCTCATTTCGGAAGGTATTATCCACGTCTTTTATTGTTTAACTACAAAATTAATCTTATCGTAAATTCCTATTTCTTTTAGCAGTGTTAAAAAGATCGAGAATTCACATTTTTTGTCCTGTTTTCTTTAGACAAATGTCATTATTGAGTTATAGAAAATTTGATGAATTCCTCTATTTAAGTCATTATAAGAGAATTCACATTTTGGGAAAGAAATAGCTACTCTAAAAATTACAACTATAAGTAGCACTATTATTATTATTTAATTATGAAGTGGGTAATTAGCTAATTAATGGTTTGCTAATATTGACAGTGTTTGTGGAGCAATATTGCTAGTGATGGGACTTTATGGTGTTTTGTGGGGTAAACAAAAAGAAGCAAAATGCAAAAAGACAAGTCAATACAATGGAGAAATTACCAACATATAGCAAAGGGAAATGAATGGATATGCATATTATTAAGATAATAATAATTAATAATTGTAGAAATTAAAGTACTCTTTTGTGTTACTGTATTTTTTTCTCTGTTTAAATGAGTGGTAATAGTTGAGTCATATTTTTAGGGATAAGAAGTCATTTTAAGTTTTGGTTTGGTTAATGTACGAGTGGTTGGTTTAAAAACTATTGAGTAAAAAGCTTTGGTTTAAAATTTTAATTATTTTTAATTACTCATAGTCTAGCTAATAGATACATTGTTAGAAGTTCTATTATTGGTGAATAATAGATTAAAACGAGATAATCTTTTTTATTCTAACACTTCACTAAAAATAATATAATCAAAATCACGCTTGCAATATATCGAGAGAAAATATTTACGTCAACTAGTCTAATATAAAATATTATACAATATTATATCTAGTTTAGTCTATATTTGTACTTAAGCACACCATTTTCCCCTTGAATTTACTATTGAAAAATATTCAATAGCTATATTTTGATTGAATTGGTGTGAAAAGAATAAAATAGTATAGTTAATATTTTATATGAAAAAATTAGAAAGCTTCCCAAATACTTCATTGAGAATTTGTTTTCCATCATGCATTTTTCTAGTGAATTTGTTGGAAAATAAATGAAAAAACACAAATTTCTCAGTGATTCACGAGTGGATTAAATCTTTATATTTAGTAATGTATATTTTTATACAAGTTAATGCGTCATAATAGTATACTCGTATGGTATAATATACTATATTAAACTACGTGGTGTAATACTTTATGTTAGAAGGTATATTTTTGACAATTTCCCCCAAAACTATACATGCATAATATACTTTGGGATAAACTAAAGAAAAAAGAATCACAAGAAGGAAAAAAGTTGGACCAAAGTGTAAATAAAATGAAATTTTAAAAATAAATTGGAAGTGGGAATTTTGAATTTGATTTCTATTTGGGTCAAAAAAAACATTTGCATTGTGTTCTAAGGACCAGCCCAATTGCCTTTTATCGGAGGGGGAGAATCATCTATATATGCCATACAAAATTAGACTCATATTTTATGAAAAAAATATATATAACAATAATTTTCAGCTTTCAAAAGATATGGGATGGTTTTTTTTATAAAGAAAACATATACAAAATTTTGGTCAACGCTTGCATTCATTTAAAATTTCGTGAATGAAAGTTGTATAAAATTGATATTAAATATGTACATCTCTACCAAATCTAGATTTTTGTCCCATCTAAAAAAACAAGAAAAAAAGGTGAAAATTATAAACAATATATATTCAAGTTTGTTTGTTATAAAAAAAAAAGAAGAAATAAGTAATTAGTAGATACTCTTTCTACTCCGTATTAAGTGAATTGCTGGAATGTAATACTTTTTTAAAAAAAAAATTATTTAAAGACATAAATTAAAGGTTACTTTCCGTTAGCATACTTTTGATTATTTCCAATCTGGTCTCTTAGAAAATATAAATTAATTAAGAATCTCATTAAATAAAGGTAATAAATATATATATGAAAAATAAGTTCAATAATTCTCTTCAACTTTAAATAATTTATTTTGGTTTGAACTAAATCCAAATCAAACTTAGCAAATTAAAGCTCAAGTAGAATGGGGGGTAAAACATTCTGATTGTTCATACACATTATCTATGAACCATCTTGCCTCTAGTCTCTGCACCTTCCAATGTGGTGGCATTTCCAAAGCATGGCTCACTTGTTTAACTAGAATATTATTCTTTGTTTGTCGATAAATTTTATTTAAATATTTGAATTATAATTTGTATAAAGTAAGCATCTAAACATATGATAAAGTGTTCAAATTAAATATTTCCTTATTAAATTCTCAAAAATGTATGCAGGTATTTTCAAGCTCCATTATGTAAATAAGTTAATCACTTAGAATATGTCCCACGTAAATATTTAAATTATACGCATTATCCTCAATAAGCCATAAAATCTAAGGCTTGTTCCGATCAAGGTTGGAGTGCATGACTAAAGGATATGTCATATTTTATGTGATTAACTTATCTATGTAATGGACGCATGAGAATACGCACAAAAACATTCAAATTGTGACCTTAGAATGTTTGATAGTAATACTTTATTAAGTGTTAATGTATTTATAGAATCATATTATAATTTGAGCGTCTAAAAGAGATTATTAGGATTTAGGAGTAATCTATGTTGTCTGCCTTTTCTCTATAAGACCTTGTTGAGATTATATTTCTTAATGGATCAAAGGCCAGTACAATTGATTGGGCTAACATAACTATCTAATTGGGTTGACCACCAAATGAATTGGCCTTTTACATTTATTCTCTCTTTTACTTTCTTTTTTATCAGAGGACTGGTGGAGTTATCCCACTATTTAAGAATTTTAATTTGTATGCACCATATTTGTAATGAGATACACTGATATACCATAGTTGAGTTGTGTATATGAAAATTGGTGTTAATTTTAGAGGAGCATCGATAGATTCAGTTCAAACAGCCAACCAACTGAACTATTAGGATTTTCCACGACTCCATATATTTTAATAAGTCCTAAAGATGTGTATATTTAAGTGGAAGAGACAGCCCCCTAGTATATTGAAGGGAGAACAAGTGGGAAAATCATGCCTTTTTTGAATGAGTTGTAGGCTTCTAGCCATTTGAATGGATCAAGTTGACTTTTGATTTATGTTTTGAGGCAATCTTTTAGTTTTGTTGTTATATTTTGGTGTACTACTATAGGATAAGGTATATCTAATTACTATTTATATAAATCAGGTCAACTGAGATTATAATTTTTAATTAATACAACAAGTGTGTACCTGAAATAAAAAATAAAGATACTCATAAAACAGATCCAATGTGACATTTTATTTTGTTTGATGAGTGGGGTAAGGTAAACAAAGCAGAATTTTTTTTTAAAATTATTTGTTATGATATTAATTTTTTTCTTGATTTTTTTCCTGATGGTACAACTTTAAATTTTTGATATTTTTGTTGATCAATATAACTTTGATCAAAATGTGTTTCTTGGACAATGCATGCGATTTTTGAAGAAATTAAATTACGAACATATAACTATTAATTACTATATGTTTTCTTCTTTGTATAAAAAGTACAAATTGATTTGGTAGATTTTATTCTAGAATATTCTTAACCTGACATGTAATTGGAAGTATATAGTAAAACAAAACCAACAAAAATCAAAGCGATAAAAAATAAACTCAATTGGTTTTGTTTGATTTCAACCCTCAAAAAATTAAATTAATTAGTTTGATTTTATTTATGAAAAAACGAACCATCAACATCCCTAGTTATCAATTTAGTGTTGAGCATCTTTTAATAAAATGGATTGAAGAGATCAATTAGTGTGCTTTTAAACAATTATTATCAATTCCACAACTAAATATTTAATCACACATGGAGAAATAAATTTTATTTAAATTATTAAATCAACTTGAGAGGCCATAAGTTTATTTGATAACCAGAGGAAACAAAAATTTAAACTAAAGTTAGGTAGTTCAAGTGTAACAAATTAAAAACACCACATCACAAGTTGACGACCAGAATTAATAAATGGGAAAACGGCATTTTTAGTCCCTGTGTTAAGACTATATTCTTATTTTAGTCCTCGTGTTATCTAACTTAGCATTATTAACCTTCAATTATATCAAGTAAGTGATTTTAGTCCTTCAACTTATAGATTCACAGTGAGTTCACTGCTAAAAGAGATAGTTCGGGTATTTCCTTTTTAATTCTCTCTTTTTGAAGAACAAGCTAAGTCTTCCCTATCTCTATCTAGAAGAACAAGCCCGTCGATTTGAGCTACAATTTCAAAAACCAACTTGATAGGCATTAACCCTTCCTCTCACACCGACGAACGATAAATTATGCAACGAATGATTTTTTTAAAAGAAGTTTTTTGTTTTCTCAAACAATTACTTTAAAATATCCGAATTACCCTTTTTAGAAATGAACTCTCTGTTAATTTTTTTGAATCTGTTAGTTGAAGGATTAAAATCACTCACTTGATATAATTAAAGGTTAATAGTGCTAAGTTAAATAACACAAGGATTAAAATAAGAAATTAGCCTTAACATAGGGACTAAAAGTGTCGTTTCCCCTTAATAAATTGATGATCATAGTATAATATAATGAATTCAAACAACTAAATTGATGTTTATTTATTTTTATTTGCAAGTATTAATATTAGATAATATTGCAATATTTGTGATGACATTGTTATTCGATTATCTTGCAGATTCGTACACATACTATAATGTTATTTAGTGAAAAACAAATACAAGTTGTAGCTATGAAGAGGATTGTTATTTCAAAATGTATATTTCGAAAAGTTTGATATTAAATAAGAAGTACTGGTAACAATATCGATATAATTTAACTTATATCAGTATTATTAATACAATATATATTCCACTTTATATAAAAGACAAGTGGAGTGTCTTTATAAGGCCCACGTATGTTGTATAACCCTGACCCATGCCTGGATTTTGTTTTTAATTAATTAGTAGATCTTCTAAATCTCCAAACTAACCTAATGGTACTAATTAATTAAAAAAAAAAAAAGGGGGGGGGGATAGAATAAAATTTTATAATTGGAACCGAGCTAAATTCTCTATAAAATTATTGAAGCCTAACCAAATCAAACAATAAATCATAATATAATTAAGTATTAAGTATACTAATGAAAAGAAGAGGTTCTTTCTTTGCAAATATCTATATTAATGGTAGTTCAATATAATCAAAAAGTATTTTAATCATGAGCCCTAAACCAAAAAAAAGAAAAGAATAATATTGAAATTCAATGAAATAGTGATTTTTTTTGTAGGGGTATAAATAAAGATTAATGAAAAGTGATTCTTTTTCTTGAAGGGATCACTAATATGAATCTCCAACCTAACATCATCGACCATAGTTGATTTAATGATGTTAATATTGTGGATTATTTAGCACTTTATTGATTTCTTTTAATCTTTTGAAGTTGGTAATCATTTTTAGTTAACTTGTATGTGTCCAATCTATAAACTAGCTACAACAAAGTCATGTTTGATTTATGCTTGAAGCAAAATATTCTCCACCTGATTTATGATTTGGAAAAGATAACAATAAGAAAAACAACTCATAAAAAGGGAAAAGAAATCAAGAGAATTCATTAAGATTTGAATCATCAACAATATACAAAATTATTATCTTTAATCATGTTACTAAAAAATTACATTTATTGTTGCTCAGACGATTTAATGATCTAAAAGATATCTAAATTATTTTTTCATGTGTCTCACATTCCTTCCATTATAAGTTGTTTTATTTACTTATCGTGTTCATTGATCATTTTTCTACTTATAAGATGGTGATAGTTCATATAGGAAAATGAATCATATGATAGGTATGGTATGAAATTCGAAAAAAAAAAAAAAACTTTCAAGTGTATTGTTGATAATTTACTCCAAAATGAATTTATTCTCTATCTTACCAATTTCAAGTTGTTGGTTTGAAATAAATAAATTTTGTTATGAAACACTTTTTTCTTAAATAGATCTTATACGACGTAAATTTAAATTAGTTCGCTCTAATGAATATACCATACATTGAATAGAAAACTAATGAAATATTTATCCAAACCTGAATATAAGATTTAAATCCTCAATTATTATTTTTCCTAATATTTTCTTGTAAACATATATAGTGCGCCAATTGATTCAGCACTAAATCTTGTGATTGATCGTTGTTGTAACTTATTTATTTACCATACCATATGACATAAAAGAAAGTTCATTTGAACGTATTTTTTAACCATATAAAAGAAAGAAGATCAATATTCATGCAAACGTTGGTTTAATAATTTTAATAAGTGGTGGGGCATATATAATAATCTGGTCAGCTAATGCCACTGAGATTTGGTGAAAAAACAAAGAAAAAAACCACCAACTTTTGTAACAAAAAAGGCATAACCCTTGCCCGGTAATAATTCTGATCTTTTTTAATTAAATATTTCAGATTTAAATTATGAAAAAAGAATTAACAGGACGCATTTCTCCTTTAATTGACCATACAAGAGAGGAATTCAAATTAATCAAAGAGTTAAATAGAAATCCCATGAATTTGAACAGTAAAAAACTGTTTGTTTTTGTTTGTTTGTTTATTTAACAAATTAATTAAAAGTGACCAACTCTAAGAAATGTGCATTTGAAACTTTGAATTCAAGCAACCAATAAAGGTCAAACTTTGACCTGGTCAAGCCATGTTTTGTTTTGACTAAAATAATTTTACATTGGGTCTCACACAACTAATATTATGTGACATTATGACACTGATAAATCTGAGTGTTCTACTTAATCCAGACGACACGTAATTTAATTGTGTATTAAAATGAGCCATATGTGAACGATGAATGATTTACTAATATATTACATAGTGTATTACCTTATCAAGAAATAGTTCACCAAAATTGAGCAAAAAAGACATTACAAGAAAACTGTTAATTATATGGGGATTTTTCTGGAAATTAATATGAAAATTTGCAGGAAAATAAGATTCCTGCAGATTTTCATACTAATCTCCAGAAAAATAGAAGAAAATTCCTATGTAATAAACAATTTTGTTATAGTGAGAGTAGTTCACTAAATAAAAGTAAATTACACTACCCATGAGATCACCAGATAGTTGCAATATAGGATTGTGATAGGGAATTGAAAATTATAGTTCTCATAATTTTCCAAATTGAGTACGTCTCTGAAGATTGTTATCGATATTTTAAAAGGCGGGGCGTGAGGCGATGCGTTTTATACAGTATAGGGCGGGGCGTAAGCCCCGAGACACAGGGCGTGTCTCATGTATATTCAATTTTATAGTTTTATTACTAATTAAATTTCTTTCAATGATTTTACAAATAATTTTTTATGAAAAACATTTAATATATAGAAATATTTTATGATCTTTATTTGAGATAAGTATTGATAATCTATAATAAAGAAAAAAAGTATTATAATTACTATTTGAGAAATATCATTACACCAATAATAACAAAACATGACTATACAAGTATAAATAATCTAATATCATAACTTTCTAATAATAAAATAATATTATTTATATATATATATATATATATATACACTATACAATTTACCCCATCCCCCCAACCCTAAAAGAAAATAATCAATAAACTTACAAGTATTATAGTATAAACATCACTCTTTCATGAATCAAAATAAAATTATTTCCAAATAGTTAAATAAAATATGATAATTTTGAGACATATGATAAACCATGAAGACCAACGATAAATGAAAAAGTAAAATTTCGCTACATATTTTTAAGAAAAATGTTATATAATATATAATTATCTTCATAGTGTTACCAAATAATAAATATGTGATACTACATTTGTTGTTTGAGTTACTCAATCTTGTTATCTTTATAGATTAAAAAGTTATGTATCATTCATTTATTAAAGAATTATGAGGGTCAACAATATTAATTAGAGATTTTAACACATAATTTGTGTAAGATCTGTTAGGCGAATTCCGAACGTTGAGCATTGAACATGATTAAAACGTATATTCGAATGTTTAAGATAAATCTTGTAGAAATAAATCTCACACTTCAATTATGTCATATACATCACATATTCCAAATTTAAAATTCCAACCTAGGTTGTTTTTAGTCAATTTAATTTAATTAATATGGAGCAAAAGTAAATTTCAAAGTAGTCCTTTTATTCCATTTTGCATGAAGAAAAAGAAACGCAACAAAATGATTTAGCAATCATGTGTTATTTCACCTGTTTTGTGAAAACAAAGTATAATTCGGTTTCTTCAATGCCATACCAAAAGCAGGAGGCCCCACTCCCCATTTCATGTTAACACTTGTCGTTATGCTAACTTTTGGGGAATAAAATTGACATTTGAACAAACGTTGTGGCATTTACGTAATTGTCGTGTTTAGATAATATCCTACACAAGTTCAATTGAATATTTATATTCTAATTGTTTGATTTAACGATTTTTAAATATATTTAATTATAATGGTTAAAGCACCAAATATTGGAATCGAATCTTGAATCTAGTATTAGGATCGAGTTCTGAGTCTGTATCGAGGGTGAATTAGAGGTCATGTTGGGTCTCTGGGTCAATTTCGAGTCTCGTGTTGAGGTATGATCTAGTGGGGGGAGGGGCAAGGGTTAGGTTGGGGCCAGGTTTCATGCCCTGAATGATCCGAAGTCCAATATTCAGGTTCGATCGGGGGGGGGGGGGGGTTTGGAGTTAGGTTTCGTGCTTAGGACGATCTCGAGTCCGATATTGAGGTTGGATCATGTGTCTGGGGGAGGGCAGCTAAGGTCAGGTTTCATGCTCGCGACGATCTCGAGTCCAATGTGGAGGTTGTGGGGGGGGGGATGAAGGTTAGGGTTAGGTCGAGGGTGGATCTTTGGGCGAGGTTAGTGCTCATCTTTTGGTCAATATTGAGGCTTGGGTCGAAGTCAGGTATTAAATCGAGGTTAGAGTTAAATTTCAAATCGAAATCAAAGTTAAAACAAGCTCAAATCAGTCTATTTTCAGAAATTTTCTACCTCATACTCATTAAAACTATAGCAGGTTAAATGAATTTAGGTCACCAACCACCCCTACACCTAATTAATTAATGTAGCAAAGCATTTATTAGTTAAGAACTTTTAGAATAAATAATTGAGATATAATCCAAGTGATTTGATTGGTTTGTTCCAGAGCACTTGCATGGCCACTTGTAGCAAAACATTTTGACATAAATATGTACGAGATAAAAGTATTTCAACTTTGTTTGATCTAGTTTCGCATTATTAATTTTGAACTTTGGATAAATGAAAAAGATTGTTGCAAGTTGACAATATTAAACTAGCCAATTATGAAGTTTGACATTTTTCGTTTTCCCAAAAATTTCAGAGGATTTAAAGTACAATCTCCATGGTTTTTCAACCTCTAAACTACTAGTTTTTATTAGTTCAATTGGCTTATGTTTCCTTTATAAATTACTGGTATTTTAGTCATTTTTGTACAAATAACTTTATTGTTGTAATTTATTAGGAAAAGAAGTAAGCCATGGTTTTCTAGTTTTTTTTTTGGTGCTCTGGAGTTTTTTTCTTTTATCATAGACGAATCCAAAATTTGAAGATGATGGAGCACTACTAAAAATGCATGGATACGGATAAGTGGAAGTAGCAATATTTTATTAAAAAAATTATCCAAAAATAATAAAAATCAAAAATATATATAAATTGAATGAAATGTAACATAGTTATTCCAACATTAAGAATCGATCGGGACACATAAGTTGCAAAAAGCACAACAAACAATTTTGAACAAGTACACCAGCTCAATTTATTTGTTATAGTGTGCACATTCAATTATGATCCTATATATATATATATATATATATATATATATATATATATATATATATATGATTACGTACCAAATACAAAAAACAATATGTTAAAAAACTTGTATTTGAATAACATCTTCCTTCCCAACATACCCTTGATCTCTCGTGAGATTTTTTATCACTAGAAGAACATTTTTTAAATAAAAAATATGTTCAAATTATGATTTTTCAATTCTTTTAATTAAAAAAAAAAAAATTAATTTTTATTCAAAATTTTGTTTTTTTATTTAAAAAAAATTGATGACGTGGCCAATAATAATTCGGCCACATCATCAATTTTTTAATTGAAAAAAAAAAAATTGATTCAAATTTTGTTCAGAATTATGATTTTTTTATTAAAAAAATTATGATGTGGCAGAATTATAATTGGTCACGTGTCAAAAATGGTTTTGTCAAACCACTATTAAGAAATAATGGTATGAATGAATCTTTTCTTGATCGGTAATGGCATAGATGAGCCAAATTTTTAACTAATGACATAAATAAACCTTTTCTAAAAGTTCGATGGCATATTTTTCCCTTTTTTGAATTATCACCTTAATTAAATTATTTAAAGGAGGTTTTGCGTCTATGAAATCGAATTTATTTTCTTGTTGTTTGAATATGCTTGTATCCAATCTTTACGATGATGCTAAATAGAATTGAACATAATATTCTGAATAATATTCTTTAATAAATACCACTCAAAGGTCAAACAAGTTTTCGTAAGTAATTGTCCATTAAGTAAAACACTAAAGTATGGTTTGGTCATAAATTAAATAAATTTCATTTTATTTGAGATATATGAAATTTGATTGGAAGATAAAATTATGTTGATTATACTTTGTAAAGAATTTTTAAATAATGTTTCTATTTATAAGTAGTTTTCCAAAAATAAATAAATATATAATATGATTTACTTATAATATCTAAAAACTAGCAAAACAATTCAATTTGATTAATTTTGGTGAAACAAACAACCAAAATGAATAGTCGCATAATATCACTATTCAATTCACAAAATTGCAAAAATTAAAACGTTAGTTGATTAAGCATTTGAATCTCATATACAAGTTACTACGTGTTATTACACTTTGTAACATTTTTAAATATATTATAAAAACGGAAAAGGGCCTAAATATCTTCGAATTATTGGAAATGGTATAAAATTACCCTCCATTCACGTATTGGCTCCAAAATACTTTTTCATTCACCTATTGGCTCCAAAATATCCTTGTCATCCACCTTTGGGTTCAAAATTGACCACTAATTTGACGGTTTTAAATTTAAACTATTTAAATATTTTTTAAATACGTGGAGATCAACTGTTTGTTATAATTTAACTTATTAGCATAATTTATAAATCAATCCACTACCCACCAATTACTAATTAAAACCCACCAAATTAATAAACCAGTCACACTACTAATGCAACAACAGGAAAGTTACAACCAATGAATATTTCTAAAAATTTGAGGCGAAAATCTATAGAAGTAAATTATCATACATTCAACTGTCTAAATAAAAATTATCTATAAACCTAAAAGTCTGACTATGTTCATCTTAATTATTCTTTCGTCTCAATTATGTTATGTTACTTCATAGATAACTTTTTTTAAAAAAAATAAATAATATATTAAAGGTTTTAAAATAAATCATAAATATTTATAAAATTATATTTAAAATAAGTACATGAATCAATTCGAGATGTACTACTTTTTTACCTTTAATCATAAATTTTGAATTCACGCTTGAAAGAGAATCCTATTGAAAGTGTCCTCCTAAATAAGCGGCTCAACCTAAACTTAATGAGGCTTCGATTCGGACTCGAATAATTTTGGATGTCATTTTAAGGAATCTATAATTTCATCGTGTTTTAATAGTGTTTATGGCGATTTTGATATTATAATTGATTTATTAATTGGGTGAGATTTAGTTAGTAATGAGTGAGTGGATAGTGGATTGATTTACAAATTATAACCAATAGTTGAGCGCCAGGTATTTTTAAAAATATTTTAAACAGTTTAATTTTAAAATAGTTAAATAAGTGATCAATTTTAAACCAAAGATAGATGACAAGGATATTTTGAAGCTAATAGATGAATGAGAAAGGCATTTTCAAGCCAATAAATATTTCCGTTATAAAAATCCATTAGATTGAGTTATTTATATAAAACAAAAAAAATATGGAACAAAACTTTGAGAAAATAAATAAATCAACATTAAAAAAGTGAGTTTATAGAGAAACAACATCTATAATTACACACATGCCACTGACAGAACCTTAAACCTAGAGTGTGTTTGGTATGAAGGAAAACATTTTCTGAAAAATATTTTGGTATGAAAAATGTTTTTCAATTTTCCCTTGTTTGGTTGGGACAAAAGTTTTGGAAAATATTTTCTAAATTAACTCATTTTCCTCAAAATTAAGGAAAATGACTTCCCTTCAAAAATTAAGGAAAACATTTTCCAAAATTCTCCTCCAATTTCAAATTATATTCTTTTGGAGAAAAAACATCAATTTACAAAAATATTTTCAATTTCAAAATTTTATTTTTTACCCGATCCCTGACCCCCACCACCACCGGCCAGCCCCCCCCCCCCCTCCCCCCCCCAAAAAAAAAGAAAAAATATTATTTTTTTTTAAAAAAATTCAACTTCAAATTTTTATTTTTAAACTCCTAACCCCCATCCCCCCCCCCAAACCCCCCAAAAAATTAATTTTATTTTTTAAAAATACTATCAACTTCAAAAATTTATTTTTTCACTCCTACCCCCTCCCCTCCACCCGCCCCCACCCACTACTCCCCACCCCACTCCCACCACCGCCCCCAAAAAATAATAATTTTAATTTTAAAAATTATTTTAAATTTCATTAATTATTTTTTACTCTAGTAAAAATAAAAGATTTCTCTCAAAAATATTTTTCATTCATAAATCAAACACTAAAAATTATTTTCGAAAAATATTTTCTACTCACCAACCAAACATGAGAAAATAAGTTCAAAATCTACTTGTTTTCCAAGAAAACATTTTCTAGGAAAACATTTTCCATCATACCAAACACACCCTAATGTCAACTCTTTTTCTTTTTCATCAAATACCTATATTGAAGTTTAATTAAATTTAAATTTATATCGAAAATTTATTTAGAGAAAAAATGCTTTCAGAAAAAAATATCATACTTAAAAAAGCTCAAATTCAAAATTTCAAATTAACAAAAAAAAAATACTCATTACTACACCGCGAATCCAGACCCTTATTGATACTAATGTCAACTCCTTTGGTGAGAAATGTGTATTCATGATAATATACAGTTTCAGCATTTTGCACTCCAACTTATTTATTTTTATTTTAAAAAAAAGGGAGGAATTATTTATTGATATTTTCAACGCCACAATCAAATCAAAATGTCACATATTCTTCCATAAAATATTGAACTTCGTTTTCATTCTCTTTTCAAATTCTATTAAAAAAGAAGAAGAAAATAAATTCATAGCTTATCATTCTTACATCATTTTTACCCATCTTCATCTTTAAAAATCATATCCAAATTGTTCTTATTATTTCTTGTCGGTCTTGACCACAAATTTGCTTAAAGTGTAATAACAAAAAACAAACTACTTGCATCAAAACATTTAAGAGAAAACCAAAAAAAAAAAAAATATCTCTCTCTCTATATATATAATCCTTTTTTTTCTTTTTATTAATCCTTCAGTGTTTGTTTCCTTATAAAATTCTGATTCGAAAATAAAAAAGATGATTATAACGTAAAGAATTGAACTCTTAATAATAAAATAAAAGTTCAGGTAGCTAAACTAATTATGTTATTGATATTTCTTCAATTTATCTATCTATTTTACTTATCTATTTAAGCATATATATATATATATATATATATATATATATATATATATAACTCTTTAATTCTAACTTTTTATCATAAAACGAAAAGAGCAGTTCGATATATTTTATATTGATATAAAACCACATAATAGAGAAAACGAAAAGTGTTAGTCGTAAATTGGTTTCTATCTCCTTGCTCTAACTTTATGTTATCACAACCATCAATGACCAATTTACAGAGGTTACTTATTAAATACTATTTATGGTATTACTTAGATTACAAGTAAACTTGGGTCATAAGTAAGAAATAATTAATACTCCCTCCGTCTCATTTTATGTTGCAACATTTGACCGGGCACAAAGTTTAAAAAATAAATGAAGACTTTGAAATGTTTACCAAATTGTCCTTCTAAAATAGACTTACTTTTCTCTCTTCTCATAAATATATTAGAATACTATTTTTAAAATTAAGTGAGATCAACAAGAATAAAAGAGGAATTGTACCTTTAGATACTTATCATATAAGGAAATGTGACATTTTTTTTTTGACTGACCAAAAGTGGAAATGGTGCCACATAAAATGGAATGAAGAAAATAATAACTAATAATAATTCTTACACTTTTTACTTTCGTATCTTTTGTAAACTTCATATCAAATCAAATCTAATTTAAATAAAGCGATTATTTTTTTCAAAATAAAAAAAAAGCTCCATGATGAAGTTTAAAAAATGAAAATAATGGGAAAGGACAAAAAGGTAATTTGAGAAGAAAGTTGAAAACCCCAGTTCCCCTGCCCCCACCAAAATGGCAGTTAATTCAACTCCACATTTTATTTTATTTTCTTAATTAAAAGCAAAAGTTTCGTGAAGAGGATTTAATAAAGTCTTTGGTATCCGCGGGGTAGGAATAGGAATGAGTTAAGAGAGAGAATAAACTATACTTTTTATTTTTAGAGAGAGAAACAACAACAACAACATAGTTGTACAGAAACTCAAAAAAGAACAAGATTAATTTTCACGGTATGTGTTAATACTTTGTTCTTCTTACTTCAATTTTCCTTTATTAGTTGAAAATTTTCATGATTTTAATTTTTTTTTCCTTTTTTTTTTTTTGTGAAACCTTGAAGTTAATTAGGGTGTTTTTTTTAAAAATTAAATTTGTTGGTACTAATAGGTTTTGCTTAAGGTATAATGTTAAGCATAATTTTGTATTGTGGAAGATGGTATTAGTCTAAGTGTGAGATTTGTTAACTACTTAGGAATTTTCATTGTTTGTCTACTTTTTTCTTGTTGATAAGGCAAGAAAAAAATTAAATCTTTAAGCTTTTTTGTCATGTTTTCTTACCAGGTATCAAAAATTGAAACTTTTCCTCTTTTTGGGGCAATTTTTCAGGTTAAGAATTGTTTTTTTCCCCTCATTTTGTCCCCTTGGTTTCCTAAGTGGAAATTTGTGTGTGTTTTTGGGCCTGGGGCGGGGGAGGAGGAGGATTTAGTGTATATCTCGGATTTTGTATTTGTATTGAAAAATCTAGTATATGTATAAGAAAATGTATTTGGGAACCCACTACAAGTGTGTGTTGTTGTTTTAGTGGAAGAAAAAGAACCTTTTTGTATTTTTTAATTTGAGAGGAGTAGAAACTCATAAACTTCAAATCCTGGATCCGTCTACTCGCGGGATATAGTTTTGTGAGATTGTTGTGAGTGATGAAGATGGTGTTGTAGTTTTGCTTTGTAATTGTGGTTTTCTAGCAGGAAAGTGTTTTCTAGTAAAGTCTCTAGTTTTGGACTGCTTTGTGTGGCTTCTTTTTGCAGGAATCTTCTTTTCTTGCTTTGTACTTTTCCTTAAGTACCTCGGGCCAACTATTCATTTTCTTTGTAGTTAAGGAATGCAGAATAGTTTGAATTGATACCATACTCCTTCTTCAGGTATATTTAATGTGCACGGTTGTCGGGGATTCAAATCTGTCACTCCAAAAGATTCACATATAGAAAGTAGCCTGTGAAACCTTGCTATAGTCCAGTAAATGTCTTTTCGCAGTATAGCTCGTGATATCAGGGATAGTATTGGAAGCTTATCTAGGCGGAGTTTTGAGGTTAAGCTGTCCAGTCATAACAGAGGGAAGTCTCAGAGTGCTGTTCATGAGTTGCATGACCATGCTATTGTCATTCAAAGCAGTTGTTGGGCAAGCCTCCCACCAGAATTGCTTCGTGATGTAATCAAAAGATTGGAGGCAAGTGAGAGTACGTGGCCTGCTCGTAAACATGTTGTGGCATGTGCAGCTGTTTGCCGCTCATGGAGGGAGATGTGCCAAGAAATTGTTCAGCGTCCGGAGTTCTCTGGAAAATTGACCTTTCCAATCTCTCTTAAGCAGGTGATTTGCTTTTTCCAGTTTCCTGCTTTCTTGCGTGGAGCATCTGTTGCTATCATATCTCTATTGTTTTTATAAGGTTAGAGTGGAAGATAAGAGCTATATCATTGTTGTGATGTTTTTTATCCAATCCCTTCTTGCAGCCTGGGTTTCGGGATGGAACCATCCAATGCTTCATCCGGAGGGACAAATCTAAATTAACTTACCAACTTTTCCTTTGCCTTAGCCCTGGTAAGTTCATCTTACTTACTTTGTGCTGACTGACATGTAGTCTAATTTGCCGTGAGATTTAGGGTAGATGTTTTGCTTATCTGTAAGCTTCATAAGTCATCTGATGTCTTCGTTTGTTGCATTAGATCCTTTAGGTTTCAAAAAGATTTTTTTCTAAGTTCAATTTATTTCTGAGGGTTGACCGAAGAATTATTTCTCTACAAGTAATCCACCACAATTATGGAAAAGTCCTTGTTCTACAGAGTGGAAAGTGAAATCAAGAAGTTCTTGTTAAGGGGTTGATTTTAGTGCCTATATGTTTGTCTGCTTAGGAGAACTTCACAGCTAATTGACTGAAAATTCGGACGCCGATTCCAAAGAAGAATGTCTTTTTTTCCCTTCTTTTGTAGACTGTTGAGCAGGAATTTTTTAATCATGGTTATGTAGGATTTCCAGATTGTCACTGAACATGCTTTGTCAATGGTGTAAAAGGATATTTAGTTAATGGTTCAGAACCATTCCTTAAGCTTCTTGATATTTACATACCGTTTATACGAATATTACCTTGTTTTCATTAAAACCAGGCAGCCTGATGTTTTCTTTTTTCCTTTACTGTTTTCCATCAGCCTTGCTTGTAGAAAATGGCAAGTTTCTTCTTTCTGCAAAGCGTAATCGGAGAACCACATGTACAGAGTACATCATCTCTATGAATGCAGATAACATATCAAGGTCAAACAGCTCTTACATTGGAAAACTGAGGTAAGCATGCTTTAAGAGAGTTAAAATATTTACATTCTTAGCTTTGTCCTCAAAGAACATCGTGAGTGTTTAAAGGATCGATATCACACATATTCAAATGGCTCAAGAAATGTACAAAGAGCGAATACGAAATGATGAATAGGATCTCCAAGGTTCTATCTGAGGGACGAGAATTAAATGGAGGGAGGAAACTAGTAAAATCTTCTGCCTGTATTATGCCTTTTCAGACTGTATTGGAAGGGAAATCAGGCTTATATAAACTAACAAGTCGTCAACTTGTATTTTATCCCTTTTGGTTGTGTAATGAGTCTTAGAATAATATTATGAGCTCATGGATGAATTGAGACTGTTTGCTCTTTATATGTTTATACCAAAAAGTGCTTATAAAATCATTCTACAATGCTGTGGATTCTTATGGTGGGAATTTGACAGGTAATGGATATCACATTTCTCAGTTGTGTCTAATATTGATATTGAACCTGTCCTGGTGAACTATTTGGTGATATTCCTAAATGTATTTGATTCTTTATGCCTTGTCTTGAAAAAAAGGTGAATAAATTGTTAAACATGTGAAGAATATCATGTGATGAAGTTTGTTAGTATGAATTCAGCTGTGTGCTTGAACTGGAAGTGAGTATTTTAATAGGTCATACGCATAATAGTTATGATGCAAGTTTCCGGTTCAGACCAATTGTAAAAGGCTTCTAAACAGTTTTTATTTCTTCTTTTCAGGTCAAATTTTCTGGGCACGAAGTTCATAATTTATGATACCCAGCCACCATACAACAGTTCTTGTATTCCCCACCTGGTGGAAGCCGGAGATTCTACTCCAAGAAAGTTTCTCCCAAAGTCCCTACAGGAACCTACAACATTGCACAGGTTAGCTACGAACTGAATGTACTTGGAACCAGGGGGCCTCGCAGGATGAATTGTGTCATGCACTCAATCCCTGTCTCGTCCCTTGAAC
>CM040621.1:83591982-83607991 GCA_022817965.1 Solanum lycopersicoides
TCATTCGTTGCATAATTTATCGTTCGTCGGTGTGAGAGGAAGGGTTAATGCCTATCAAGTTGGTTTTTGAAATTGTAGCTCAAATCGACGGGCTTGTTCTTCTAGATAGAGATAGGGAAGACTTAGCTTGTTCTTTCAAAAGAGAGAATTAAAAAGGAAATACCCGAACTATCTCTTTAGCAGTGAACTCACTGTGAATCTATAAGTTGAAGACTAAAATCACTTACTTGATATAATTGAAGGTTAATAATGCTAAGTTAGATAACACGAGGACTAAAATAAGAATATAGTCTTAACACAGGGACTAAAAATGCCGTTTTCCCATTTATTAATTCTGGTCGTCAACTTGTGATGTGGTGTTTTTAATTTGTTACACTTGAACTACCTAACTTTAGTTTAAATTTTTGTTTCCTCTGGTTATCAAATAAACTTATGGCCTCTCAAGTTGATTTAATAATTTAAATAAAATTTATTTCTCCATGTGTGATTAAATATTTAGTTGTGGAATTGATAATAATTGTTTAAAAGCACACTAATTGATCTCTTCAATCCATTTTATTAAAAGATGCTCAACACTAAATTGATAACTAGGGATGTTGATGGTTCGTTTTTTCATAAATAAAATCAAACTAATTAATTTAATTTTTTGAGGGTTGAAATCAAACAAAACCAATTGAGTTTATTTTTTATCGCTTTGATTTTTGTTGGTTTTGTTTTACTATATACTTCCAATTACATGTCAGGTTAAGAATATTCTAGAATAAAATCTACCAAATCAATTTGTACTTTTTATACAAAGAAGAAAACATATAGTAATTAATAGTTATATGTTCGTAATTTAATTTCTTCAAAAATCGCATGCATTGTCCAAGAAACACATTTTGATCAAAGTTATATTGATCAACAAAAATATCAAAAATTTAAAGTTGTACCATCAGGAAAAAAAACAAGAAAAAAATTAATATCATAACAAATAATTTTAAAAAAAAATTCTGCTTTGTTTACCTTACCCCACTCATCAAACAAAATAAAATGTCACATTGGATCTGTTTTATGAGTATCTTTATTTTTTATTTCAGGTACACACTTGTTGTATTAATTAAAAATTATAATCTCAGTTGACCTGATTTATATAAATAGTAATTAGATATACCTTATCCTATAGTAGTACACCAAAATATAACAACAAAACTAAAAGATTGCCTCAAAACATAAATCAAAAGTCAACTTGATCCATTCAAATGGCTAGAAGCCTACAACTCATTCAAAAAAGGCATGATTTTCCCACTTGTTCTCCCTTCAATATACTAGGGGGCTGTCTCTTCCACTTAAATATACACATCTTTAGGACTTATTAAAATATATGGAGTCGTGGAAAATCCTAATAGTTCAGTTGGTTGGCTGTTTGAACTGAATCTATCGATGCTCCTCTAAAATTAACACCAATTTTCATATACACAACTCAACTATGGTATATCAGTGTATCTCATTACAAATATGGTGCATACAAATTAAAATTCTTAAATAGTGGGATAACTCCACCAGTCCTCTGATAAAAAAGAAAGTAAAAGAGAGAATAAATGTAAAAGGCCAATTCATTTGGTGGTCAACCCAATTAGATAGTTATGTTAGCCCAATCAATTGTACTGGCCTTTGATCCATTAAGAAATATAATCTCAACAAGGTCTTATAGAGAAAAGGCAGACAACATAGATTACTCCTAAATCCTAATAATCTCTTTTAGACGCTCAAATTATAATATGATTCTATAAATACATTAACACTTAATAAAGTATTACTATCAAACATTCTAAGGTCACAATTTGAATGTTTTTTGCGTATTCTCATGCGTCCATTACATAGATAAGTTAATCACATAAAATATGACATATCCTTTAGTCATGCACTCCAACCTTGATCGGAACAAGCCTTAGATTTTATGGCTTATTGAGGATAATGCGTATAATTTAAATATTTACGTGGGACATATTCTAAGTGATTAACTTATTTACATAATGGAGCTTGAAAATACCTGCATACATTTTTGAGAATTTAATAAGGAAATATTTAATTTGAACACTTTATCATATGTTTAGATGCTTACTTTATACAAATTATAATTCAAATATTTAAATAAAATTTATCGACAAACAAAGAATAATATTCTAGTTAAACAAGTGAGCCATGCTTTGGAAATGCCACCACATTGGAAGGTGCAGAGACTAGAGGCAAGATGGTTCATAGATAATGTGTATGAACAATCAGAATGTTTTACCCCCCATTCTACTTGAGCTTTAATTTGCTAAGTTTGATTTGGATTTAGTTCAAACCAAAATAAATTATTTAAAGTTGAAGAGAATTATTGAACTTATTTTTCATATATATATTTATTACCTTTATTTAATGAGATTCTTAATTAATTTATATTTTCTAAGAGACCAGATTGGAAATAATCAAAAGTATGCTAACGGAAAGTAACCTTTAATTTATGTCTTTAAATAATTTTTTTTTTAAAAAGTATTACATTCCAGCAATTCACTTAATACGGAGTAGAAAGAGTATCTACTAATTACTTATTTCTTCTTTTTTTTTATAACAAACAAACTTGAATATATATTGTTTATAATTTTCACCTTTTTTCTTGTTTTTTTAGATGGGACAAAAATCTAGATTTGGTAGAGATGTACATATTTAATATCAATTTTATACAACTTTCATTCACGAAATTTTAAATGAATGCAAGCGTTGACCAAAATTTTGTATATGTTTTCTTTATAAAAAAAACCATCCCATATCTTTTGAAAGCTGAAAATTATTGTTATATATATTTTTTTCATAAAATATGAGTCTAATTTTGTATGGCATATATAGATGATTCTCCCCTCCGATAAAAGGCAATTGGGCTGGTCCTTAGAACACAATGCAAATTTTTTTTGACCCAAATAGAAATCAAATTCAAAATTCCCACTTCCAATTTATTTTTAAAATTTCATTTTATTTACACTTTGGTCCAACTTTTTTCCTTCTTGTGATTCTTTTTTCTTTAGTTTATCCCAAAGTATATTATGCATGTATAGTTTTGGGGGAAATTGTCAAAAATATACCTTCTAACATAAAATATTACACCACGTAGTTTAATATAGTATATTATACCATACGAGTATACTATTATGACGCATTAACTTGTATAAAAATATACATTACTAAATATAAAGATTTAATCCACTCGTGAATCACTGAGAAATTTGTGTTTTTTCATTTATTTTCCAACAAATTCACTAGAAAAATGCATGATGGAAAACAAATTCTCAATGAAGTATTTGGGAAGCTTTCTAATTTTTTCATATAAAATATTAACTATACTATTTTATTCTTTTCACACCAATTCAATCAAAATATAGCTATTGAATATTTTTCAATAGTAAATTCAAGGGGAAAATGGTGTGCTTAAGTACAAATATAGACTAAACTAGATATAATATTGTATAATATTTTATATTAGACTAGTTGACGTAAATATTTTCTCTCGATATATTGCAAGCGTGATTTTGATTATATTATTTTTAGTGAAGTGTTAGAATAAAAAAGATTATCTCGTTTTAATCTATTATTCACCAATAATAGAACTTCTAACAATGTATTTATTAGCTAGACTATGAGTAATTACAAATAATAAAAATTTTAAACCAAAGCTTTTTACTCAATAGTTTTTAAACCAACCACTCGTACATTAACCAAACCAAAACTTAAATTGACTTCTTATCCCTAAAAATATGACTCAACTATTACCACTCATTTAAACAGAGAAAAAAATACAGTAACACAAAAGAGTACTTTAATTTCTACAATTATTAATTAGTATTATCTTAATAATATGCATATCCATTCATTTCCCTTTGCTATATGTTGTTAATTTCTCCATTGTATTGACTTGTCTTTTTGCATTTTGCTTCTTTTTGTTTACCCCACAAAACACCATAAAGTCCCATCACTAGCAATATTGCTCCACAAACACTGTCAATATTAGCAAACCATTAATTAGCTAATTACCCACTTCATAATTAAATAATAATAATAGTGCTACTTATAGTTGTAATTTTTAGAGTAGCTATTTCTTTCCCAAAATGTGAATTCTCTTATAATGACTTAAATAGATGAATTCATCAAATTTTCTATAACTCAATAATGACATTTGTCTAAAGAAAGCAGGACAAAAAATGTGAATTCTCGATCTTTTTAACACTGCTAAAAGAAATAGGAATTTACGATAAGATTAATTTTGTAGTTAAACAATAAAAGACGTGGATAATACCTTCCGAAATGAGGAGTCTCCTTCCAAAAGATAGATGAAAAGAAGACAGTAAATATTAGAGATACTGGAGTAAATATAGCAGTAAAAACTGGTCCTTTTATGTCAATTACCCATGCTATTAGCCAATATGACACCCCAGTGACCATCACACCCTGTCAATTTATAATAAAATTGAGTAAAAATCATATAAAAAATATTTTTTTAAAGAAAAAATTGGATTTAAATTAAATGTTCTTACACAATAAGCCACAGAGAGAAGATTGAAATTGAAACCTAATTTCCATGCATCAATGTCCCTCTTTACTGAAATAGCCCAAATTGCTGATTGAATAAAGCTAAAGAAGCATTGAAGAGTTGTAAGCCTTAATTTTGCTGGATATTCTTTCATAATTGGACCCTGTTACAAAATAAATTGATCTATATTTTAATTCAAAAATAATAAGCCTTTAGTTTTTAGCATAAGGTGCCACAATATATTGGCCCAATTCATATATATATATATATATATATATATCCTCCAATTTTAAATGTGTACTAGAAAAAAAGTAAACACACACGTCTTATGTGACAGTTCTTGTGAGACACCACATTGGGTGCGTACGTGTACGTCTGTGTCAATTAACTTGTTCAATTTTATACAAGTTTAAGTGTTTACTTATGCACATATAAAGTTGAAAGACATAGATGTTAGTTGAGATTAAATTAAAGAACACATATATGATCCCAATTTATGTGTTTAATTGTTCACTTCGTCTCAATTTATGTATGTCGATAGTTGATCAGACATAAAATAAAACAGAAAAAAGAAACTTTTGAAATTTATGGTCCATATTTATGTTGGCTAAAAGCAACTTAAATACTTTACATAAATTATCCTTATTTAAGAACTTTTCTCTTGGGTGGTAGATAAGTGTAGGGAAAAAACCTGGAGAATAAGCCACAATGACCACATTGTGTTGGCTAAAAACATGATGAGAGAACCTTTAATCCATTCCTCTTTAGAGGTGCCAATTGAAGTTTGATAATCTACTTTTTTGTGGCTTTTTGGATATATAGGAGGTCCATTTACAAAAGCATACATTAAAGCCCCAGCAACACACACAATTGCACCCATAATCTTAGCTATTCCATGCCTTTGCTTGTAACAAATGCTCTCCATCCTTAAATATCATAATACAAAAAAAAGGGTACACAATTAATATTTCATAACAACAACAACACAAACTCTGTCGATCATATGAATCCTCACTGTTTAAGTCGCTCCATAGATTAATAAATTTTCTAAAAAATTACGTACGTACCCGAAGCATAAAGCCAAAATGAAGGTAATAACAGGAATTGTGTTTGTGCTTGCAGATGCAAATGTTGCCGATATGTAATTTAATGAAATATAGCACAGATTCAAGCTCAAGGTAATCCTGAAAATTAATTTCACATATTAATTATAACACAACTTGGTCAACAAAAAGTCTAGTCCCAACAACCATATTATAAAGTTTTAATACTATTAGTGCAAGTATTATAACTTCTATATATAGAACACTTAGAGGAGAATATATCCTGTGAGTTCAACTGAATCCATTACTTTCAACATGAACTATATATATATAGAGAATATTTGAAATATATACATATAATAAGATAACGTTCATTCTGAATCAACTCATAACTTAATTTTACACAACTCTTGTGTATGCTACACATTTTACTTCATATTTATACCTCATCATGCATGCATATATATATATATATAGACAATAAGAAAAGGGGTGGATCCATACCCAAATAAGGATGTAAAGAATATCTTCACTAGTAAGGTGAATGAAAGAGAAGTTGTCTGGCTACTGGAAATCAAAGAACATAACAAACATATTAGCCTAAGATTCAAGTGTATATATATATATATAAATAAGCTATATATATATGCATATAGAAGATGAAAATTTGAAGACCTTTCGAGGAAAATCGCGAAGGGAGCCAAGGATAGGGTTGCAAATGCTTGTCGATAAACAACAAATATGTAAGGGTTCATGCCATTGGAGATAGAAGCTTTAGAGAACAAAGCCATGCCTCCATATAATATTTGTGTAAAAAGCATTGCCAAGTAGGGTTGATATTTCTTCAAAACCATAGTTGTTTTTTTTGCCTACTATAATTTAACTCTTGTTGATAATACAATTCTTGTCAATATATTTTATGCTTCTAATCTCCTTTTATTATAAAAATATGTACAAGTGTGTGGTTCACATACATATTCTCTTTCAAGATTGGACATTTCTCAAAAACATGATGACTAAAGTTTTCTTTAACTTTGTTGTGGATATAGTACGGTTGAGAACCTTTTATAATTATCTATCTTTATAGAAGAATGCTAGACATAAAATTGTTCAACCTCTTACAAAAGTTGAAATTTTTTGGGTAAAAAATGTAATCATATTGCAAGGTACACTAATTTATCACTAACTTCTATCATTTTGGCATTACATGGAAAAAAAACACTAAAAAATATGTGTACATATTAAGTAAAAATAATAAGATCGGCTTATAATTACATGCTTCACATATTAAGTAAAAAATAATAAGGTCGGCTTATAATTACATGCTTCACATATTAAGTAAAAAATAATAAGATCGGCTTATAATTACATACTTCGCGTATTAAGTAAAAATAATAAGATCGACTTATAATTATATGTTTCATATATTTCGCTTTGAAAATTATATTAAATATGTTATTGTTATTTAAATTATCCTTAGTGAAAGCTCAAAAATCACTAATTATAGTTTTAACATAAATGCTTCTTTTGACTAAATGAAGGGAGTGTGTATATTATATATATATATATATATATATACAAAAGTCCACTATTTAAAAGGGGAAGAAAATAGTTGCCTATGCTTGATTTCCACCCCTATGACATGACCTATTTTTCAACAGCAATATCTTCCTCATTAATACTTGAATTCTCATATATTTGCAAATCTATCAAATCTTTATCAGTGATTTGCACGCTGGCTGTCTCCTGAAGATGTGGTTTGCACGGTGGATCGAGTAGGATCGATAGATTTTTTAGATTGATAACTGTTTGAAAATTTGGTTTATATTACATCTGAGGTAAATTTTGCATGAAAAAAGTGAAATTTTTTATATAACATAACTCAAGTTCACGTAATTCATGCGTTTTGAGGCTCAATATACATAATCTAAAAGATAAATCTGTGTGAGCTTAAGACCAAATCACATATTATACCTGATATGAACTTTAGTCATGTACTTGGTTAAGTAAATAACGTTATATGTCAAAGATATCTTGCCTTTTTATAATTTGAAACAAAGAATATAGTTTTTACATCTCGTATGTATATATAAAAATTAAAGATCTTTTGTAATAAAACCATAAAACCTTTTTAAAAAATTTAAAAAGTAGAAAATCATTTCTCCCCAACCATAATACTTCGGTTGAAATATACTTAATACATTTGAGTGAAGTCATCATAAAAGCTAGCAATGTGTACTGATTTAACATGTTGAGAGTGCATCGCACTAAAGCTACAACTTAATTATCGTTAAATATATCTTTTTAGAGACAATTATTAATGATAATTATATTTTAAAATCTTTGTAGATGTCATTAAAGCCTATAGCAACATTAAATCTAATCACAATTATAAATAATATCAGTAATGCATTAATGCCTTTAAATTTATCTATATTAAATGAGTGAATATACAGTAACAATACTCAATAAAAATGTATATATTCACTCCATTAAATTAATTATTTAACTCATCATTATACCTTTGTTATCATTAGAGGATTGATTAAACTGTTACGTACAAAAGCGATTGAGACTCATAATGAGGGAAATATATTTTGCTACAACACGTCAACTCAAAGAAACACGTTTCTAGGAGGGGCCATTTTTAATAAAATTGATAAATAATTAATGATATGGACGATTTTTTTTTATACGAAAATTAATTTTTTCTTAAAGTTCGATGATATCTTTAAGTTTTTTGTCATATATATATATATATATATATATATATTATTCATCTATCTTGTACATATTTTATAAACTATATAAACGTGCTTAATTGCATTTTTTTTAATCTCAAAATAAAAGGTTCTATGGAACTTTATAAGGCTTTATAAGTACAATCTCTTGAACAATGGAGTATTAGTTTACTAAGAGGGTATTTGAATTAACTTTAAAATAGATTTGGTTAGATTTTTGACTTCTGAAATGTTTGACAAATATAAAAAATAATTTTAAATAAGTCATAAATAACTTAAAATAAGTTAGAAAGTGTTTGCCAAT
Organism: Solanum lycopersicoides; assembly: GCA_022817965.1. Taxonomy (NCBI): domain Eukaryota; kingdom Viridiplantae; phylum Streptophyta; class Magnoliopsida; order Solanales; family Solanaceae; genus Solanum; species Solanum lycopersicoides. Next base: position 83,600,617 of record CM040621.1, read on the forward strand.
GTTAAAAGTAATTTAAAATAACTTTAGAATGACTTAAAATAAATTAAAAATCAAAAGTAAATCTACTCTTATTTTTTATTATTTGACTAAAAGTCATTTTAATTTAACGTTTTATTTCTGACTTAAAAGCTATTTTTTTTATTTTTAAAATTAAGTCAATGTGCCATAAGTAACTAGTTGCTAGTCTAGTATGCCACATTGGATAACAACTATACTAACCTTCTTCCAATAGATTTACTAAAATATATGTTAAAACACTTTAAAGGACAAAAATAAAAGAAAGGTATGGACGTCTTATTCACTTTATTTTCATGTCGAAATCATGGAAAATCAGTAAGCATAATAACATATATCACTACTAAGAAAATCACTAGTTTTCCACTAAATTTTCTCTCTGAAAAATGTTTAAATATGACTATTTCCACAGATATTTTAATTAAAATGGTGAACAAATAATAATACTTTCATACGAAAAAATTAAAAAGTATTTCACTATTTTAGTAAGAATTAATTAATAGTGTTCAACATTTTCTCTAGGGAAAATTATGCGGATAAACAAACTTATACTATTTAATTACTCATCATAGCTATAGTTTGCTATAATTATCACTCGTGGCTAACATTATACATTAATTACGTAGGCTACTTCGAGTTTGTATAATTAGTCATGTTTGTATATGTATAATTCACAAGATATACAAATAAATATGTATATATTATACAATTTTTAGCCTATATATATACAATTCACTTCTATCCTCCCTCTCTCAATCTCGCTCGCCTCTCTCCTTTCTCTCCCAATCTCGCTTGCCATTTATACAAATGTATATGTATAATATACAGTTATATACAATTATATACATATACAATTCACCTCTCTCCCACTCTCTGCCCTCTCTTGCTCGCCTCTCTCCTCCCTCTCTCGATCTCGCTCGCCTCTCTCCTCTTTCTCCCAATATCGCTCGCCTCTCTCCTCCCTCTCCCATTCTCTCTTGCCATATATACAATTACATATGTATAATATACAATTATCTAACCAATATACATATATAATTCACCTTTTTCCCACTCTTTCCCCCTCTCTCTCAGTCTCGCTCGCCTCTCTCCTCCATATAACATGTAGCTACAAATTGTAATTATCAAACTATAGTTATAAAAAGTAATTAATAATTTTTAAGTGACTATATGTAAAAATTTCCCTTTTCTCTATGAGCTTATTCAGTAAGAACATAATTTTTCTATTAATACGCCGTGGAAAAAATAATTTTTTCTCTATATATATGTACATCCTTCTATATATGATATCTGTATTTAAGGTCTAAGATAGGGTGAACTGTTAGAGTTCACATATAAAGAGGTAACCACATGGGGTGCAATTTTAGACTTGGAAAAAAATGGGTATTTTTAAGATTGAGACAAGACATAAAATTACTATTAAAGTTATTTCAAATTTTTATAAAGACATCTTAATTTTGTGACTGTTCTATTACCCACTAAACAATTTTGAACAGATATTATTATATCATTTTTCGATCAGTCCCAAATTTTAAGAAACAAGTGAGTTCACACGCCAATCATTACATGACACATGTTAATTTAATTAAAAATATCTTTTTCTTTCTTTATTTCTCTCTATCTCTTACTTTTTGAATTTTTATTTTGATATATCTTAAATTTCATTTCATCTTCCACCTCCCACTTTCAAGTGATTCATCCATCCATTTTTTTTTTTCCACCTCCCACCCCCTATGTCAAATTGAAAATCACTTCCATTTTTTTTCTTTCTCTTCTTCTTCTCCGATCAAATTCTTTATAAAATTCATACTATTATTGAGACTCTATTGAATTATTGATAACAAAATTAATTATTTTTTAAGAAAATATAAATTTTGAAGGTATCATCAACTACTCATTTTCATATAAATTCAAAATTAGAAATGATAATTTAAAAGAATCAATTAATTTCTCAAAAATTGGAAGAACTTAATTGAAATCAAATAAAAAAAATTATAGGATACTTTCTAATCATCTTGAAATCTAATGAGTTTATCGAATTGTTCGAAATGTAAGAAATTATTTAAATAAAATTTTAAATTTAAAGAGTGTAAAACTAATAGTAATAAAAAAACAAAAAGGTAAAGTTGTGGTAAGAATGGTGACATTGAAAGTAAGAAACTTCAATGAATGCAGATGACAATGATTTTGAAAAGAAAGAAGAAAGAAAGAGAAAAAATAAAAAGGAAAAAAGTTAAAATAATAAGAAAAAAATATTTTATAATAAAATACTTATAAAAATAAAATTATAATAGTTATTTTACGATGCTCACTCTCTTTGAGAGAGTGCACACCACTCTCTATTTCAAATGGACGAAAAAATGATGTAATTATATCTATTCAAAATTGTTTAGTGGGGGTAATAGAACGGTTGCAAAGTTAAGATGTCTTTTTAAAAATTCGGGACAACTTTAGTGATGACTTTATGTCTTTTCTCTTTAAGATTTGACAAAAATGTAATTGATTTTTTTTTTTGATACATTGGAAAATGTTAAGATTTCACAAATTAACCAATTTCCTTTTATAAAATCAACATCAGTATAATGGTCTGCCTCGTTTCCAAATATGTTTAATATCGTCTTTGTCCACATCTAACAAATATTTACAATCTTTAATAACGACTCGAAGAGGATGAGATTGAAGAGAACATGTCTTAACATTTGAAGCAAAATTTAGATTCTTAGCAATTTTTCTCTCAATGTTCTAAATCATTCTTGGTGATTTAGTTATTAATATTAGTAATTGAAGTGAAATACATAAATTTGATTCTTTGCCACATGGAAATTAGTGGCATGGATTTAGTGAATACATATCTTAATTAGTTGTAAAGTTAGTTTGGAGACAAACTTTTTGGTATGGATATGATTCTTTTAGGTATTCAAAGGCCCTAATATCTTGTCGAGACACTGAATATGCTTTGATATTTTATTTCTTAATTTCAGACAAGTACTACTTTAATTTTATTAAAGTGGAAAAAGATAAATAAAACATATATACATACAAGTGGTCTTGATTAATATGAATGACATTAGACATCCACAGCACATACAAATTTCATTCTAACTTTTAGGGGTCGTTTGATTGTCAATTTGGAAGTGAATTATTCATGTATTAAAACTAATATTATGTTTCGTAGTATTATAGTTGCTATGTATAAAATTTAGTACACCAAATATGTTGTTTGGTTACCAAATTAAAAATCTTGCAGAACTAATACATATATAAGTTATCTAGCAATCTATGTATTATTTTATATAGGGAAGAAGATAACATAACTAAATCCTGCACAACTAGTCCGTACATTACTCATATATAACTCTAACCAGCTGCAACCAAACAACCCCTTACTTCCTAGACTAGTTATGTATTTGAAAAGTTGGGGGAATTTACACAAATGGCATGCCATGTAGCTATTATACTTGAACAAACAATAGACTAGCATGACATGTCAGTAGCTACTATTTTCAATTTGAAGCTGCTTGCAATTATAAGTGTGTGCTGTATTGATACCGAATAAGGGTGCTGCGCTAGCATAAGAACCGAAGGAACGAGCAATGCACCTATTGAAATGTTGAAGAGAGCAAAATGAACCCCATCTTCTCACCTGGTAAAACACCACCAAGAGCACCGGTGCCATCTTAGTGACCGGTTGTACAGCCAACACTTATTGTTGCACCTGTAGGATATGTTTTACGTTCATGACAATTCAGAACACGGTGAAGCTATCAAATCATAGTTTGAATAGATCTCAAGACTCATCTACCATGATAATTTCTTGCTCAGACTGTAGGTATTAGTTCTTGAGAATTCTCGATGCCACCGAGACAAGGTGGCTTGGCAGCTCCATAGTAGAAGAACGCCATCATTTTGGACAGCTCATCTGCTGTTCGGCTCACTGCTCGAGGATAACAGTGAATAAAGTTAGATATAGAATGAGGATTTGAGACAAGCCACAAAATCAAAAGCAATGTTTCATTAGATAGGCTATGACCTTTCTCACGGTACAAGATTTTCCCTGCTTTAGTGAAGATGAGCTCGGGAAAAACAGAGACTTTCAAAGCAGACACCAAGTCAACTTCAACAACAGCATCAATTGCTACACACTAAAGGGAAAAAGACTATCAATAGAGTGTTTGGAATATATAATTGGTTAAAGTTGAACGGTTTAACTAACCCTTGGCGATGGTAGCCTGCAATTCCAGATGATGTGGATAGCCTTCTCCAATTCATCCCGTACCATTTCATTTTCCTTAGGCCTGCATGTAACACACGGCTTTCATAAGATAACTGCAACCCTTCATATAATCTTTCTCGAAAACTTACTTTAGGCCTCTGTTTTTAAGGCTCAGCCAGTAACCAATTTTATGATAGGAAAATTCTTTCAAAGAAAGGAAAAGAGTTGTTTTTTGTCAAATGAACACGATCTCAATTCTCAAGGAAGAGAAGGAAGTATACGTGAAAGATTTTGCCATCATTAAAAATGTATGGTCGTTTTGTGAACCTAGTTATGCTGCTCTCTTCAAGGAATGTTGTTTCTAGAATCCCAGTCTTTCAATAATTTGGGGGAAAATTCTTAAAAAATAAGTTTTACCAGGTTACTTCCACAAAATAATTGATATTTATGAAGCCTAATATTAGAGCGAAAGCAGAAAAAATAGTGAACTTAGTGTCATTATTTGCTAAGCTTTTAAGGACTGTTTGAGCACTGTAAATTTAACAGAACTCACCAATTAAATTTAGTTTATTGCACATATGACATTTTCCGTGGCTTAATTGTGAATAGGTGGAGAGATTTCCATAAGGTATATATTAGTACCGAGAAGACTAAAGAAACCTAGTAAATGGTGGGCATATGCAAACTGCCCTTTAGTATAAGCATTTTATTGTCTGATAGAAGGCGAGATGCAAGACACATAAAAGCAGCCAGCAGATAACCTAGACTCTCAGAGAAGCAAGTAGATTCTAACTCTCACGCACATGGACAAGAAATAAAACAGAAACATGACAAAGATAGCAGCGAAAGCAAGTGCCCCTAGGCCCTAACTAACAACTGATAGAACTGCATTTCATATCTAAGTCAAAGGCTACATCATTAATGAGAGATGTAAAGGGGTGGCGAGATCACCTTTTGTAGCGATTATGCACAAGAACAATAAGAGGACTGATGTCTTTATAGACAGTCTCCTCCCACTCTGCAGTGGTCAAGTCCTTAACTGGACGAATATAATCATCATCTTGCCATACTAATTCATTGTCGTCATCATTTTCATCGTCATCTTTCTTAACATTCTTGATACTGATCTTATTGAAGAATTGATCCAGGTTAAAACCTCGCCCATCAGCATCTTCTGGCCAATCAGGGTCTTCCTCATCAACAACAAGAGGGTAATCAGCCAAAAGCTTTTGCATCTTTTGTCTTCTCTCAACAGGATCCACCTCTTCCTCAACATCAGGAGACATTTTAATGACATCTCTTATCTTCCTCCTCCATTCCCGCCTTTCATCCTCATCCATATGAAAGTAATCGTCCCTCTTATGACCTCCATCAGAATCAGATTCAGATTCATCTCCATCATCGTCCTCTCCATTGCCAAATTTGAGCAACTCTTCTAGCTTCGAAGCTTTTGATCCCTTTTGTCTGAGACCATGAACCTGTTTCAATAGTCCATTGTCATAAACAGGGATCTTGAAGAACATGAACATGTCACAGATTAACGGCAATGGTGATGTTCAGACAATAAGAATAGAAGTGGAGAAATGTGCATACCATCAATTGGGACCTCCAAAAGTTTGGTACTGATGGACCAAAATTATTCAATTTCAAGGAGCAGAGAGTAGAACTTCTCAGTTTGTTTCTCCTCTGTGGGACAATACCAAACACTGAAGGGAAGCTTCTCAAGCATTTCTCTTGTAAAGGTGGGGCCAAAAGCTGCAGCCTTAGGCTGTGTTGTAATTCCATTGTTCTAAAAGATCAAAAGTATTGTAACTTAACATAAGAGAAACTCCATGTAATAGCTAGACAAGATAATGAAGAGAAAACATAGTTATGGCATGAGCTCTTCTACTTTTTTCCCACTTTTTTCTGACTTTTTATCAGTGTTTACTCATCATGTACCCTATCCAGGACAAATAACACTTGGTTTCAAGGTCAAATATAAGAAAATATATTTCTAGAATGAGGCTTGGAATGATAATGCATTTTCTTTGATTTCCTTGTCATTCCTCAGGTATTAGTATATGAGGAACAGTTGACTTCATTTCCTCAACAAGCACAACACAAAATGCAAATAGCATCGCTAAGATCACAAATAATACCTAAAGGGAAAGAAGTGCAGTGTCAAATAGTTGGTACAACTGAAGAATAGGCCGTATAGCTGCCACCCAAGCAAAATGCACCAGTGTTTCAAATTGAGATGTGTCTCAACTGTATCAGAAATGGGAACTTCATTTTTATCAACAATTGAGTTTTTTCTCAACATCACAAAAGAACCTATTCCCTATGTAGTCTTTCACTAGTCTGTCCATCATGATTTGGACATGATATGCCCACGTGACATGTCTCCGGCAAAGACCTCAATTCCTGATTCTCCTATAGTTGGATCCTCTAGAACCACAAGAATCCTTAGTTGAAATGGGACACCAACTTAGCACCTTTTGAGTGAGATTTTGGGAAATGTTGCTTCTCCTCCTACTAGGATAAAAGATCCCATCGAAGTGGCTAATCTCATGCATATTGGATTGACATCTAGTCGCACAAATTGCACAGTATCATAGATATTACCCAGCACAAGATTGATACATGTTATAGATGATGAATCAATTTCTTAATATGTCCGCCACTTTATCTTCTTTCGGGGTCTTTCTAGAACGAATACGTTTCTATGGAAAAAGAACGTCTTGTAGAAGTCTTACCAATCTTTAAGAACCTATCTTACAACTCCTAGATATTAAAACAAGTATCTTAAGAATCTTTTTAATGTATTTGCAAAATGACTTGATTCCACATCGTAGACAAGGAAATAGCACTGGATCTGTTTGTTATTATCTGAATCTGATTAATCCAACTCGTTTCATGTTGCACAAGACGCGCCCAAGGACATATCCTGATGCAGCAGCATCAGCCGCGTACAGGACTTATACCTAGCATTTGCTGACCGGAACCTATCCTAGTATTACTCGCAAATCCTGCCCACATGAGCCTACTGACGTAACTTAACTACACCTATTATATAACATTAAGCAACTTTTTGTGGCGCATCAACAACCATAGAAAACAATAATCAATTCACATACTTGATAATCAAACCATTCCTCAAAATCC
>CM040621.1:83608016-83623141 GCA_022817965.1 Solanum lycopersicoides
GAAAAAATATTTGGTCTATTGAAAAATGTTTTTCAATTTTTCGTCTTGGTTTGCCATTGGAACAAAAGTTTTGAAAAAGTTCATATCTAACTGCTATTTTTTCCTCTACAATAATTTTAAGGTCAAAAGACTCCTCCTTCAAATTTTTCCTACGGCAAAATATTTTTAACGGAAAACTGTAACATACCATCGCCAATATTCTCCCTACCAAATATAACTTCATTTATAGAGGAAAAGCGAGTGCAAATTATAATCTAAATTTATCCTAATTTAAACATTTTTATTGCCTCCACTCTCCCATACACCTCCCCCACACATACTGTCCTAGCCCCTCCAACCCCAGAACCAAAACAAATAAAACCTAAATAATTATTATTTATAAAAATATAAAAAATCAACTCCATATTTTTATATTTAATACTGCCTCTAACCCTCTCCTCCCCCCCCCCCCACAAAAAATTAATTTTAATTTTATTTCACCCTACTCCCCTCCCCCTACCCGCCCACCCACTACTCCCCACTGCAGTTCACCGCCCCCAAAAAATAATTAATTTTGATTTTAAAAATATTTTAAATTTCATAAACTATTTTCTCTAGTAAAATAAAAGATTCTCTCAAAAATATTTTTCATTCATAATCAAACACTAAAATCATTTTCGAAAAATATTTTCTACTCACCAACCAAACATGAAAAAATAAGTCCAAAATCTACTTGTTTTCAAAGAAAACATTTTTTAGGAAAATATTTTCATGAAAAACATTTTCTCCATACCAAACACACCCCTAATGTCAACTTTTTTTCTTTTTCATCAAATACCTATATTGAGTTCAATTAAATTTAAGTTTTATATCAAAATTTTATTTAGAGAAAAAATACTTTTGGACAAAAGATATCATACTTGAAAAAGCTCAAATTCAAAATTTTAAATAAAAATAAAAAAAATACTCATTACTACAACGCGAATCCAGACCCTTATTGATACTAATGTCAACTCCTTTGGTGAGAAATGTGTATTCATGATAATATACAGTTTCAGCATTTTGCACTCCAACTTATTTATTTTTATTTTTTTAAAAAGGGAGGAATTATTTATTGATATTTTCAACGCCACAATCAAATCAAAATGTCACATATTCTCCATAAAATATTAAATTTGTTTTCATTCTCTTTTCAAATTCTATTAAAAAAGAAGAAGAAAATAAATTCATAGCTTATCATTCTTACATCATTTTTACCCATCTTCATCTTTAAAATTCATATCCAATTGTTCTTATTATTTCTTGTCGGTCTTGACCACAAATTTGCTTAAAGATGATTATAACGTAAAGAATTGAACTCTTAATAATAAAATAAAAGTTCAGGTAGCTAAACTAATTATGTTATTGATATTTCTTCAATTTATCTATCTATTTTACTTATCTATTTAAGCATATATATATATATATATAACTCTTTAATTCTAACTTTTTACTTGACATGCTTAAATCATAAAACGAAAAGGGAAAGTGTTAGTCGTAAATTGATTTCTATTTCCTTGCACTAACTTTATGTTACCACAACCATCAATGACCAATTTACAGAGGTTACTTATTAAATACTATTTATGATATTACTTGGATTATAAGTAAACTTGGGTCATAAGTAAGAAATAATTAATACTCCTCCCGTCTCATTTTATGTTGCAACATTTGACCGGGCACAAAGTTTAAAAAATAAATGAAGACTTTGAAATGTTTATCAAATTGTCCTTCTAAAATAGACTTACTTTTCTCTCTTCTCATAAATATATCAGAATACTATTTTTAAAATTAAGTGAGATCAACAAGAATAAAAGAGGAATTGTACCTTTAGATATTTATCATATAAGGAAATGTGACATTTTTTTTGGACTGACCAAAAGTGGAAATGGTGCCATATAAAATGGGATGAAGAAAATAATAATTAATAATAATTCTTACACTTTTTACTTTCGTATCTTTTGTAAACTTTATATCAAATCAAAACTAATTTAAATAAAGTGATTTTTTTTTTTCAAAATAAAAAGAAAGCTCCATGATGAAGTTAAAAAAATGAAAATAATGGGAAAGGACAAAAAGGTAATTTGAGAAGAAAGTTGAAAACCCCAGTTCCCCTGCCCCCACCAAAATGGCAGTTAATTCAACTCCACATTTTATTTTATTTTCTTAATTAAAAGCAAAAGTTTCGTGAAGAGGATTTAATAAAGTCTTTGGTATCCGCGGGGTAGGAATAGGAATGAGTTAAGAGAGAGAATAAACTATACTTTTTATTGTTTAGAGAGAGAAACAACAACAACAACATAGTTGTACAGAAACTCAAAAAAGAACAAGATTAATTTTCACGGTATGTGTTAATACTTTGTTCTTCTTACTTTAATTTTCCTTTATTAGTTGAAAATTTTCATGATTTTAATTTTTTTTTCCTTTTTTTTTTTTTTGTGAAACCTTGAAGTTAATTAGGGTGTTTTTTTTTAAAATTAAATTTGTTGGTACTAATAGGTTTTGCTTAAGGTATAATGTTAAGCATAATTTTGTATTGTGGAAGATGGTATTAGTCTAAGTGTGAGATTTGTTAACTACTTAGGAATTTTCATTGTTTGTCTACTTTTTCTTGTTGATAAGGCAAGAAAAAAATTAAATCTTTAAGCTTTTTTGTCATGGTTTCTTACCAGGTATCAAAAATTGAAACTTTTCCTCTTTTTGGGGCAATTTTTCAGGTTAAGAATTGTTTTTTTCCCCTCATTTTGTCCCCTTGGTTTCCTAAGTGGAAATTTGTGTGTGTTTTTGGGCCTGGGGCGGGGGAGGAGGAGGATTTAGTGTATATCTCGGATTTTGTATTTGTATTGAAAAATCTAGTATATGTATAAGAAAATGTATTTGGGAACCCACTACAAGTGTGTGTTGTTGTTTTAGTGGAAGAAAAAGAACCTTTTTGTATTTTTTAATTTGAGAGGAGTAGAAACTCATAAAGTTCAAATCCTGGATCCGTCTACTCGCGGGATATAGTTTTGTGAGATTGTTGTGAGTGATGAAGATGGTGTTGTAGTTTTGCTTTGTAATTGTGGTTTTCTAGCAGGAAAGTGTTTTCTAGTAAAGTCTCTAGTTTTGGACTGCTTTGTGTGGCTTCTTTTTGCAGGAATCTTCTTTTCTTGCTTTGTACTTTTCCTTAAGTACCTCGGGCCAACTATTCATTTTCTTTGTAGTTAAGGAATGCAGAATAGTTTGAATTGATACCGTACTCCTTCTTCAGGTATATTTAATGTGCACGGTTGTCGGGGATTCAAATCTGTCACTCCAAAAGATTCACATATAGAAAGTAGCCTGTGAAACCTTGCTATAGTCCAGTAAATGTCTTTTCGCAGTATAGCTCGTGATATCAGGGATAGTATTGGAAGCTTATCTAGGCGGAGTTTTGAGGTTAAGCTGTCCAGTCATAACAGAGGGAAGTCTCAGAGTGCTGTTCATGAGTTGCATGACCATGCTATTGTCATTCAAAGCCGTTGTTGGGCAAGCCTCCCACCAGAATTGCTTCGTGATGTAATCAAAAGATTGGAGGCAAGTGAGAGTACGTGGCCTGCTCGTAAACATGTTGTGGCATGTGCAGCTGTTTGCCGCTCATGGAGGGAGATGTGCCAAGAAATTGTTCAGCGTCCGGAGTTCTCTGGAAAATTGACCTTTCCAATCTCTCTTAAGCAGGTGATTTGCTTTTTCCAGTTTCCTGCTTTCTTGCGTGGAGCATCTGTTGCTATCATATCTCTATTGTTTTTATAAGGTTAGAGTGGAAGATAAGAGCTATATCATTGTTGTGATGTTTTTTATCCAATTCCTTCTTGCAGCCTGGGTTTCGGGATGGAACCATCCAATGCTTCATCCGGAGGGACAAATCTAAATTAACTTACCAACTTTTCCTTTGCCTTAGCCCTGGTAAGTTCATCTTACTTGCTTTGTGCTGACTGACATGTAGTCTAATTTGCTGTGAGATTTAGGGTAGATGTTTTGCTCATCTGTAAGCTTCATAAGTCATCTGATGTCTTCGTTTGTTGCATTAGATCCTTTAGGTTTCAAAAAGATTTTTTTCTAAGTTCAATTTATTTCTGAGGGTTGACCGAAGAATTATTTCTCTACAAGTAATCCACCACAATTATGGAAAAGTCCTTGTTCTACAGAGTGGAAAGTGAAATCAAGAAGTTCTTGTTAAGGGGTTGATTTTAGTGCCTATATGTTTGTCTGCTTAGGAGAACTTCACAGCTAATTGACTGAAAATTCGGACGCCGATTCAAAAGAAGAATGTCTTTTTTTTCATTCTTTTGTAGACTGTTGAGCAGGAATTTTTTAATCATGGTTATGTAGGATTTCCAGATTGTCACTGAACATGCTTTGTCAATGGTGTAAAAGGATATTTAGTTAATGGTTCAGAACCATTCCTTAAGCTTCTTGATATTTACATACCGTTTATACGAATATTACCTTGTTTTCATTAAAACCAGGCAGCCTGATGTTCTCTTTTTTCCTTTACTGTTTTCCATCAGCCTTGCTTGTAGAAAATGGCAAGTTTCTTCTTTCTGCAAAGCGTAATCGGAGAACCACATGTACAGAGTACATCATCTCTATGAATGCAGATAACATATCAAGGTCAAACAGCTCTTACATTGGAAAACTGAGGTAAGCATGCTTTAAGAGAGTTAAAATATTTACATTCTTAGCTTTGTCCTCAAAGAACATCGTGGGTGTTTAAAGGATCGATATCACACATATTCAAATGGCTCAAGAAATGTACAAAGAGCGAACGCGAAATGATGAATAGGATCTCCAAGGTTCTATCTGAGGGACGAGAATTAAATGGAGGGAGGAAACTAGTAAAATCTTCTGCCTGTATTATGCCTTTTCAGACTGTATTGGAAGGGAAATCAGGCTTATATAAACTAACAAGTCGTCAACTTGTATTTTATCCCTTTTGGTTGTGTAATGAGTCTTAGAATAATATTATGAGCTCATGGATGAATTGAGACTGTTTGCTCTTTATATGTTTATCCCAAAAAATGCTTATAAAATCATTCTACAATGCTGTGGATTCTTATGGTGGGAATTTGACAGGTAATGGATATCACATTTCTCAGTTGTGTCTAATATTGATATTGAACCTGTCCTGGTGAACTATTTGGTGATATTCCTAAATGTATTTGATTCTTTATGCCTTGTCTTGAAAAAAAGGTGAATAAATTGTTAAACATGTGAAGAATATCATGTGATGAAGTTTGTTAGTACGAATTCAGCTGTGTGCTTGAACTGGAAGTGAGTATTTTAATAGGTCATAGGCATAATAGTTATGATGCAAGTTTCCGGTTCAGACCAATTGTAAAAGGCTTCTAAACAGTTTTTATTTCTTCTTTTCAGGTCAAATTTTCTGGGCACGAAATTCATAATTTATGATACCCAGCCACCATACAACAGTTCTAGTATTCCCCCACCTGGTGGAAGCCGGAGATTCTACTCCAAGAAAGTTTCTCCCAAAGTCCCTACAGGAACCTACAGCATTGCACAGGTTAGCTACGAACTGAATGTACTCGGAACCAGGGGGCCTCGCAGGATGAATTGTGTCATGCACTCAATCCCTGTCTCGTCCCTTGAACCCGGGGGCACTGTCCCAGGCCAACCTGAACTTCTCCCTCCCAATCTTGAAGACTCATTTAGGAGCATGTCCTTTTCAAAATCAATTGATGCTTCAACAGAATTCAACAGTGCTCGGTTTTCAGATATTGGGGGTCCAAGTGAAGTAGATGAAGAAGGTAAGAGTAGTCTTTTGGTTCTTCGAAACAAGGCACCTAGGTGGCATGAACAGCTACAATGTTGGTGTCTGAATTTCAGAGGGAGGGTAACTGTCGCTTCTGTAAAGAATTTCCAGCTGATTGCTGCTACACAGCGCGCAGCCGGTGCTCCAACACCAGCACAACCGGCTCAGTCATCATCAGATCAAGACAAGATTATCTTGCAGTTTGGTAAGGTTGGCAAAGATATGTTTACAATGGATTATCGATATCCTTTATCTGCCTTTCAGGCTTTCGCCATCTGTTTAAGCAGCTTTGACACAAAGTTGGCATGTGAATAGAAAGGACAAATAGAAAATTTAGTTGATACTAGTTTTCTCTTCCCTAGAGTTGCCGAAAAGATTGAGTCTTTTGCAGTCATTGTGTTACTCTTCATCATAATCAAGAAGATGCAGGAAGCTCTTGCTCATTTGAAAGTTACCATTCTCTTCTTTCTTTTTTTACCTCCTCTTCGTCCTTGGTCGTTTCATTGTTCATTCATATAGTTTAAGATGCTTCTGTTGTAATTTTCGCTAAACTTGGTGAAAGGAACAGTGTTATAAACATTGTACCATGTGTGATTTCCAGTTGTAACATCCATTTGTGTAATCATCCCAGTCCACATTGTTGTGTTGTTTTATAACTTTGGATTATGCTGGCTGGTGATCTTTATGTTGGTGTGGAGGCCATGACAGATATTTCCCCCCTGTCCAATTTCTGTACAGTTTCTAATAAATATTTTGAAATGATATATTCTATGCAAACTTTGAGAATTTATCTAATAAAGTCATTAAACTTTGATGTGTATCACAAAATCACTCAACAAAATTTATTCTCTAAAAAATATAACCACATCAAATAATTTTTTGTACCATATAAATGTACACTCCATAGATAAATAAAATCAAATTCATAATTATTATTTTTTTTAAAAATCTCGATTTTACTCAAACTGAAACTATGCCAACTTTGTTCACTGCAACTAATGCTCTATTAGTTAATATTAATTTGTTGATGAAATTAACTTTATCTACTTATTTTAGAAAAGTTCTTTTTTAAATTGGATGATATTTGATCAAGTAATTTATTTATTTATTTTGAAAAAATCTTGTCGATGTTAAGATGATATGTTTGGCCAAAGTTTAAAAATACTCAGTATTTTCTTTTTAAATTTTTGTCCAAATATTTCAATATTTCTCTACCGTAAGTTATTAATATAAAAAAAATTTAGAAAATTGACTAAACAGAATATAATCTCCGCCCAACCAAACATTAATCTATACTGCCAAAAACACACACAAATTCGATTGTATTTATTTGTGATCAAGACGTAAAAATCGAGTGAAATTTAAAAGTACAAATTTGATTGTATTTATTTGTGGAGTCTATATATTTACATAACATAAAAGAAATTATTTCTCATAGAAGAAATTTAGTTGAGTGATTTTATTGATATTAATATCTAAGTTTGAGTGATTGTATTGATACAAAACAAAATTTAATGACTTTACTAGATAAATTCTTAGAGTTGAGTGACCTTTTGAGATATTAACTCCTATATGAATTCGTGACACAAAGTTGAAGTATTGTTTACACATGTAATTTGAACTTTTTATGTTGTATGTTTTCTCATAAGTATAAAAACACCATAAGTTGTAAAACTATTAAAATTGTCCCAATTATACAATGTTACGAAATAAGAAAAAGTTCCTAAAATTGCATAATACATTTTAAACTTTAATTCAATAAAAAAAGTTAAATTAAAAATAAGTTATAGTGTATTAGTCTATAATATAATTCTTTCACATAGTATGGACAATTTTCTCACATTGAACTTGCAGTTCTCGACATATGACGGAGAAAATAACAATCAATATTGTTACTTTGAATCATTTGTTGGTCAATCTGGTTGGTAAATAAATTTGATAAACAATAATGTATTTGGTGTATATAAATGGTAAAGTGGGAATTGATTTGAAATAATAATAAATTCTATGTTGGTGAGAATAATCTTTATATGAGATATAAATTATTTCAAAAGTAATTATATGAATTATAATTTTTATTTACATATGAAGTAAATGGTTAGCAGATATAAATTAGGATTGTGTTTATAAAACATAAACTTGTGAGTCAATTTTTGTATTTTTAAAAAAAAAAATCCAAGTCATGATTTGAAATATCCAAATCATTTTTTTTTTTTTGAGAAAGATATGGTTATGAGATAAAATCAACATGAAATCATAGGTCCTCAAACATTAATTTCATCTTATAATTTTATATCACGAAATAACATGTTGAAACGCCTACTTTAATATATTAGATGAACATCGAAAAATAATGCATGTTACAAACTAAGTCAAAATTTATGGGGGGTAATATCACTTGACTTTTACTTTATTGTTCTAAGGTTATTAAATTATTTTTTATAATGAAAAAATGCATTTAATATTGCCTTATCATAGTGTAAAGTCACTATTAAAAAACTGTCATTTGACTTTTCTTAATTTTTTGGTCTCAATAATTTTTTTTTTTTTATGCAACATTAGGGGTATGCATATGATTATTTGACGATTAGAAGGAATATGTGTTGTCTGTCCAACTATTTGTCATTTTCAGTTTGGTATGTTTTTGGTTAGAAAATCATGATGTATAATTTATGGAGTATAAAACAAAAATGAACCCCTTTTCCGTTAAAATTATCTTTAACAAATTATCTCACTCAATTTAAAGGTATATAAACAAGTGTATAGTAATTGTATAACTATAATATATGCACCTTGGTAATTGGTTATCTCTTAAGAGTTTTTTTAGGAGAAAATTTCGAAGATAGCAATTATATTACCTATTTAGACATAATAAGATTCTATAACTATAGTTTTGATAATTACGCTCCATAGTTATATTTATATTTGCTATGAAGGCTGCGGTTTGTATATTTCTGTCTGTTTGTATATTTCACTTGCGAATATACAAATAGGATAAGTATATATACAAATTCTATATTTATACATTTAGGAATTCTTAGGAACTTTGTTTGGATATATATTTCGCTTTCCAATATACAAATACTGTAATTTTATTATTAATTTTTTATAAATCGTATTCAAATAGCAAACGCAAATATATACAAAATTTTGGATTTATACTATCAGAAATCAAATTATACAAATTCTGAATTTATACAAATCAAACGAATCATACAAACCAGACCAATTATGCAAATCAGGCAAATAGCAAATTAAAAAAACTATAGCCGCAAATTACAATTTATAAAATTATAAATACAATATCTAATATAGGCTAAATATTTGCTATTCTACATAATTTACTATATAAGGTAAAAATTCCTAAAATAAAAAATTCTTGTTAGATTTTTGATAGTTAAACAAATTATAAAAGACCAAACTAATAAAAAAAATTGAGTTAATTATATGAATTATATTATAACCTATACTTTAAGTCTAACCGATTCGTGCTGATTAATTCAAAATCAAATTTTTGTAGGGTTTTAGTTTATTTATTCAAACAGTTTCTCCCACGAAAAAAAAAACAGTTTATTTGTTAAGTTAATTGGAGAGTTCGTCTGCGTTAATTAATTATAAATAACTTATACGCATGATATACTGTTTTTTTTTTACATCATAAACAATTACGTGTTCAGATAAAAAATACAAAAATACGAAGTTTACCGGCAATTGGGTAGTTTTTCATTGATGTCACTTAGGGTGTCAAATGAGGCGGATTTGATTGAAATTAGAGATATTAAAATGGGTTGAAATAGATTTCGGGTTGAGTCTTAACCCATCCAAATTTATTTTGGGCTCTAATGAGTTGGGTTCAAAAGAGCTAAAAATGGGTTGGATCTTGATCCACTCAATTTGACCGGTTAATCTCAATAATTTTAAAATAATGATATTTAACTTTTATATCACAATTCGAATTTCAGCTCAAGATTTTTCCTCCAAAATAGTAATAAATTGATAGATAAATCCTAAAAAATGTTAAATAGATAATATAATGCATACCTTTAATATAGGAACATATCTCAGTAAAGAATTTTAAAACGGGTTGAAATTGAAGATTGAATTGGAATCAATTGAGAATTCCCTTAAAATGGGTTAGACTTAAATGAGTTGAAATTGAACACAATTCAAATTATTTTGAGCTAAACCCTTAAAATTCTGGCGAATTGGGCGGGCTATCTATGTTTGAGTTCATTTTTTACACCCCTATGTCACCACAAAGTGTGACTATCTAACTAGAATTGCAGTTTTTAGGGAGACGAAAATGGTGATTATTATCTACGTACAATTTATTAGTATATTGATAGTGTGAATGTAATTTCATATTGATAGCTGGAAAAAAAAGGAACTATTTATAAGGAATTGGAATTCTTAAGGTTATTTGGATGATTGCTACGTATTGTATTATTTTTTTAGTTTAAATATATTATTTATCTTAATTGTTATTTAGTTTTTTTTATATCGCATGTTAAATTCATTTTTAATCCATATTATAACCTGTAGATTAATCAAGATGAAGTTGATCACTCACATGTTGGTACCACACATTAATTTATGAGATAATTGTATAGAATGACAAACTAATAATATAAAATAAATATAGTAGCTATCGTTTGATTTATTTGTGTTCAATAGCAAATTATTTGTCAGTCTCCCTCTCCAGGGGCGACTCAACATAATTCGAGGCCTAAAATAAAATTTAAATAAGAGGCCTAAAAAAAATTTAAAATTATTTGTATTTATCTATTTTTTTAAAATTTTAGATGTAAATTATTACTTAATATCTTTTTTATAAATGATTTTTCAAATATTTTTTTCAAATATTATTTTTTAAGAAATATTTTATCAATTCAACATTGAAAACATCGTTTTATTGAGAAAATTATTATATGAATCGAAAATATAGTTCTATAAGTAATAAGTTGATAGATTTTAAATAAAGATAAGAGTTAGAATTATAGAATCTGATTCAAGAAGTTGATAACTTGATTATCCTACTTTAATATAAAAATTACGAAGAAATAAAAGAATATTTGTAATTTACTTTGTTCAACCCTTATCAGCTATTGATTCATATTTATGACAGAATATTACTCTAACTATCAAAGATTTGAAGAAGTAGAGTGCATCAGGAGTTAAAAAAGATTTAAAAAAGTGTTATCAATAGAATATATATATATATATATATATATATATATATATATATATATATATATATATATATATATATATATATATATAGTACTTTTTATCATGAATAATTAAATTTTTTTCATGAAAAAATTAAACATAATTTTTTATTTTATAGAATTTTGAGGCCCTCGAAAATTGGGGGCCTAAGGTAGTGGCCTAAAAAAATATATGGAAGAGCCGGCACTGCCTCTCTCCCTCATATTCTCGCTCACCCACTCTCCCTCTCTCACTCGCATCCTATCGCTCGCCTCTCTCGCTTTATACAATAGAATTGTATAAATTATGTTTCTGTTTGTATAGAAAATTGTATATACACATGCAAATACATCTATCTCCGTCTTATACACTTATAATTATACAATACAAATATTTCCCTCCCCAAGTCTCTTTTGCCTTTCTCTCTTTCTCGTTTTATACAAATTCAAATCGTATTATATTTCTCTCTTTCTCGTTTTATACAATTCGATTCAATTGTATATTCATTGTCCAAGACTCTTTTGACTTTCTTCCTTTCTCGTTTTCTACAAATTCAAATTGTATATAATTTCTTTCTTTCTTGTTTTATACAATTCGATTCAATTGTATACAAATTCAAATTTTATACAGATATACAAACACATACAATTGAATTGAGAGGCTAACAACGATTTATACAAATGACCTGCCAGCGAAATTATATAAATCAGAACAGAAACCAACGAACTATACAATTGCTTCTTTGTATATATGTATAGCGGAATAAGCATATACTTTTAGGGCTAAGTTTGATTCAAAAAAAAAAAAGGTTATTCATTGTGACATAAAGCTCCAAAACATTCTTCTTACTATTGATGGTGATGATGAGGTGACAAAGATAGTTGATTTTGGACTTTTCATAATTTTGAAGCAGAACTAGAAAGAGAACGTGGGGCAAAGAGGAACTAAAAGATATATGACACCTGAAGCTCTACTTAAGGTGAAGTATTGATTTGATATTTAGTCTCTTGATGCACTATTTATATATATATATATATTTGTTATGGAGCGTAATTATTTAAACTTTATTATAACATATAAATTTAAATTTTGTATTTGATATATATAAAAGTTGCTCAAAATTTATTCAGTTAATCTGACGGAATTATTATTCTCATTTGAAGATATGTTTGGTCTGATAATGACCCTTTTCAGTTGACTTTTCTCAAACAAGAAATTAGTTTAACAAATCAACCCTCTACTATATAGTATTATTTTAATTAAAAAAATTATAATATCAAAAAGGGTTGTAATGAAATACATCAATGTAGAGTCAAATACAAAGTGTGTGACGTAGCAAGTCGTGTTGTACACTAACTACTACTATGAAAATGAAAGAAAAACTTCCCTTTCATGATATGGGGAAAATTATTGTTTAAGGTGCGATTTATTATTTCTTAAATATCCTCTCTAATTGAGTTGGTTTAATATGTGCACACAAGAGTACTTCTTTCATAGTATAATGGCGGCTCAAACTAATTAGAGATCTAAAATTAAAATAAATTTAATATTTTTAAATAAATTAAAAAATATTTTAAAATATAATATTTTTAGTTAATAAAAGTTTATAATAATTTTATTATTACTAAGAAAATGGTCCCTTCAAATTTGAAAGCATAAGAAAGATGCCTCATTTTTAAAGACATTGAGCCGCCCCTACTCACATACAGCTCTTGAATAATTTCACGCTAATACTAGTATAATTAGCTTAAACAATTGAAGATTTGTTTGGGTGACCCCTACTCACCATCTATATATTTGACCTTTCGAAAGTTGTTTAAGTAATTTCCTTAAAGTACATGAATTTTTTTTGACTTTTTCCTAAATTTTATATCATTTTTTTGTTCATTATGTTTAGGTTTTGGCATTTTTCGGGGGGGGGGGGGGGGGCGCCATAGACTTCTAGTTATTGGCTCAACAAAACTTAGTAGCTTAATTAAGTGAAATTTTTATATTTTGTATTGCAAAATCTACTTAATTATGTATAAGTAATTTATTTAGAGCGCAACTAACTATCTGATTTTTAGAACACAAAACTCATAATCTTGCACTTTAAACTTGAAACTCTTGTGAAACAAACATTGATGGTAATAAGTCAACCAAAAAAAGCATAGAGATTTGGTTGGTTAGTATTTTTGGTTTCTAATTAGTCAGTGTTCAATATCTTTATTGGAATCTGACTAAATTAAGATTTGCAAGGTAAAGTCTCATATGGGAGAATAAAATGCTCTTTTACAAAAGTGACTTTGTATATTCAATAAGTCTCAAACCCAAGACATCTGATTAAAAATAAAGTACTTATCAAACGAAATTCTCTTTACAATTTGGGAAAAAGACCAATCATAAATACATGAAGCTGAAATATATTATATAAAATAGCTAGCTAGCTTTCAATGATCACTTAATCACTACAAAAGGACCTACTAGTAACTGATAATGAAGTTTTACAACATGTATAAACAGACTTAATTTTGACAAATTAATTTATACTTCCTGGCCTCTAAATTTATAGTCCAAAAAGCCTTAGATGAAGAATATTGACAGATATCTGAGAAGTGAGCACTTTATCCTTTAAGCATTTTGACTAAATTTCTAACCTGCAATACCAAAATATTACAACTTTTAATTTCATGACGTTGATATCTAAACATACTATTCTTTTCGTTTTATTTTATATAATATCATTTAATTTGATTGTGCACGGAGTTAAAAGAAAAAAAGAAAGATTTTGAACACAATCAAGAGGAAAATTATGTGCTCTTAGAATTTATTGTATTAAAAGTAATCGATAATCACATTTTAATGGCTATAAGAGCATGTCGTTACGGGTAAAATATACAGAATAATAAGTATAGACTATGTACTTGTATATATGTATATATATGTATCAATATTGTACCTGTATCAAACACCGAGAGTAGTAATCCAAATAACATTGCTTTAATTAGTTCCCAAATAACTTTCTCCCTTCCTTGAGAAACCAAGAATATGCTAAATGTTTTGCCTAACATGTTTATATAGAGATAAAAATACCTAGACTAGCTCTTAAATAATTTAATATCATATGCTGAGATCAGCATCCTCTTGACCACTTACCTAGAATATTACATTTTGCTCAAATTTTAAGCGGAGATTCTATTGCAAACAATTTGTTTACTCTTATAAAATAGGGATAAGACCCATCCTTAGATAAGGATAAGTTTTGTGTACGCTCGTTTTCTTCATTTTTCATCTTGTGAACATATACTGAATAGGTTGTTGTTGCTCTAATATTAATAAATATTGCAAAATTAGAATTATGTAAAAAGAAATCAAAATTGTATAAGAATATCTCATCCCGCCCACACTAATGTTGGACTACTAATGTCAAGGGCGAAGCTAGTAAAAGCTCAGGAAATTCATCCGACTTCATTTGTTGAAAAATTAAATTGTATATATATGATAAAAATATTTTTTATATACACATAGTAGATATTATTGAATTCCTTCAACTTCATATTTTAGAATTCTTTTGATTAAATTTTAGCTTCGCCACAGACTAACCCCCGTACTTTTAAGGGTCCAACCTCAGAAAAAAACAAGAATTGAGTGGATATTGATAATTTTTCTCTCAAGTGCTAGAGACGGAAAGGAATCTAGAAAAGTAAAGATAAATTAAATTAAATACGTAATAGCAACAACTAACTACATAAATTAAATAAAGTGGCAATCACTTTAATTTCCTAACAGAAAATATCTATCAAAACATTTTTAATTCTGGTTAGTAATACCTAAACATTTAACTCCCATCCGATTTGCTAAATCACAAATCGGGACATGAGCATATATATAAGAATACTACAAATTATACATTTATACCTAACTTTTTTTTAGGGCAACTTCCACATATAGCAAACAAAAAAATCATATTTGTATGCTATAGTAAAACTTGCATAATTACTCTCCATAGCAAATATATAAATGTATAATTCGCTATACATATACAATTGTATGATGTGCTGGCCTATTCGCTGCAATTGTATAATTCGCCAATTGTATAATTCGTTGACCTATAGTTCTGCAATATTTG
>CM040621.1:83623539-83713060 GCA_022817965.1 Solanum lycopersicoides
TTTACATAATCTATTTCAAAATAAAACATATATAAAAAAAGACGAAGAAAATAATTCATAGCTTAATATTCTTAAAATATTTTTATACAAAACATCTTCACTTTAAAAATCATATCAAAATATGTTCTTATAATAACTTAGGAGATCTATGACAAACAAATATTGATATAAATGTAATAACAAAAACACTATTGCATAAATTTAAGAAAAGAAACAAAAAAAAAAAAAAAATATCTCTATGCTATAATATATATACACTTTTTTTTCTTATTATTAACTTAGTGTTTGTTTCCTTTATAAAAGTCTGATTCGAAAATATAAAAGATGATTATACGAACGAGATTGACTTTGAAATAAAATATAATAAAAGTCAGTAGCTAAAGCGTAAGAATTATGTATAATCTTACATATGAATCTATTATTTTACTTATTATTTAAGCATATATATATTATAATATATATATATATAATATATATATAATCTTTTCTAATTGTTATGCATAAAGAACATTAAGCAGTTGATATATTAATATATTTTATATTGATATAAAACCACATAATAGAGAAAACGAAAAGTGTTAGTCGTAAATTGGTTTCTATCTCCTTGCTCTAACTTTATGTTATCACAACCATCAATGACCAATTTACAGAGGTTACTTATTAAATACTATTTATGGTATTACTTAGATTACAAGTAAACTTGGGTCATAAGTAAGAAATAATTAATACTCCCTCCGTCTCATTTTATGTTGCAACATTTGACCGGGCACAAAGTTTAAAAAATAAATGAAGACTTTGAAATGTTTACCAAATTGTCCTTCTAAAATAGACTTACTTTTCTCTCTTCTCATAAATATATTAGAATACTATTTTTAAAATTAAGTGAGATCAACAAGAATAAAAGAGGAATTGTACCTTTAGATACTTATCATATAAGGAAATGTGACATTTTTTTTTTGACTGACCAAAAGTGGAAATGGTGCCACATAAAATGGAATGAAGAAAATAATAACTAATAATAATTCTTACACTTTTTACTTTCGTATCTTTTGTAAACTTCATATCAAATCAAATCTAATTTAAATAAAGCGATTATTTTTTTCAAAATAAAAAAAAGCTCCATGATGAAGTTTAAAAAATGAAAATAATGAAAATAATGGGAAAGGACAAAAAGGTAATTTGAGAAGAAAGTTGAAAACCCCAGTTCCCCTGCCCCCACCAAAATGGCAGTTAATTCAACTCCACATTTTATTTTATTTTTTTAATTAAAAGCAAAAGGTTCGTGAAGAGGATTTAATAAAGTCTTTGGTATCCGCGGGGTAGGAATAGGAATGAGTTAAGAGAGAGAATAAACTATACTTTTTATTTTTAGAGAGAGAAACAACAACAACAACATAGTTGTACAGAAACTCAAAAAAGAACAAGATTAATTTTCACGGTATGTGTTAATACTTTGTTCTTCTTACTTCAATTTTCCTTTATTAGTTGAAAATTTTCATGATTTTAATTTTTTTTTCCTTTTTTTTTTTTTGTGAAACCTTGAAGTTAATTAGGGTGTTTTTTTTAAAAATTAAATTTGTTGGTACTAATAGGTTTTGCTTAAGGTATAATGTTAAGCATAATTTTGTATTGTGGAAGATGGTATTAGTCTAAGTTTGAGATTTGTTAACTACTTAGGAATTTTCATTGTTTGTCTACTTTTTCTTGTTGATAAGGCAAGAAAAAAATTAAATCTTTAAGCTTTTTTGTCATGGTTTCTTACCAGGTATCAAAAATTGAAACTTTTCCTCTTTTTGGGGCAATGTTTCAGGTTAAGAATTGTTTTTTTCCCCTCATTTTGTCCCCTTGGTTTCCTAAGTGGAAATTTGTGTGTGTTTTTGGGCCTGGGGCGGGGGAGGAGGAGGATTTAGTGTATATCTCGGATTTTGTATTTGTATTGAAAAATCTAGTATATGTATAAGAAAATGTATTTGGGAACCCACTACAAGTGTGTGTTGTTGTTTTAGTGGAAGAAAAAGAACCTTTTTGTATTTTTTAATTTGAGAGGAGTAGAAACTCATAAACTTCAAATCCTGGATCCGTCTACTCGCGTGATATAGTTTTGTGAGATTGTTGTGAGTGATGAAGATGGTGTTGTAGTTTTGCTTTGTAATTGTGGTTTTCTAGCAGGAAAGTGTTTTCTAGTAAAGTCTCTAGTTTTGGACTGCTTTGTGTGGCTTCTTTTTGCAGGAATCTTCTTTTCTTGCTTTGTACTTTTCCTTAAGTACCTCGGGCCAACTATTCATTTTCTTTGTAGTTAAGGAATGCAGAATAGTTTGAATTGATACCATACTCCTTCTTCAGGTATATTTAATGTGCACGGTTGTCGGGGATTCAAATCTGTCACTCCAAAAGATTCACATATAGAAAGTAGCCTGTGAAACCTTGCTATAGTCCAGTAAATGTCTTTTCGCAGTATAGCTCGTGATATCAGGGATAGTATTGGAAGCTTATCTAGGCGGAGTTTTGAGGTTAAGCTGTCCAGTCATAACAGAGGGAAGTCTCAGAGTGCTGTTCATGAGTTGCATGACCATGCTATTGTCATTCAAAGCAGTTGTTGGGCAAGCCTCCCACCAGAATTGCTTCGTGATGTAATCAAAAGATTGGAGGCAAGTGAGAGTACGTGGCCTGCTCGTAAACATGTTGTGGCATGTGCAGCTGTTTGCCGCTCATGGAGGGAGATGTGCCAAGAAATTGTTCAGCGTCCGGAGTTCTCTGGAAAATTGACCTTTCCAATCTCTCTTAAGCAGGTGATTTGCTTTTTCCAGTTTCCTGCTTTCTTGCGTGGAGCATCTGTTGCTATCATATCTCTATTGTTTTTATAAGGTTAGAGTGGAAGATAAGAGCTATATCATTGTTGTGATGTTTTTTATCCAATCCCTTCTTGCAGCCTGGGTTTCGGGATGGAACCATCCAATGCTTCATCCGGAGGGACAAATCTAAATTAACTTACCAACTTTTCCTTTGCCTTAGCCCTGGTAAGTTCATCTTACTTACTTTGTGCTGACTGACATGTAGTCTAATTTGCCGTGAGATTTAGGGTAGATGTTTTGCTTATCTGTAAGCTTCATAAGTCATCTGATGTCTTCGTTTGTTGCATTAGATCCTTTAGGTTTCAAAAAGATTTTTTTCTAAGTTCAATTTATTTCTGAGGGTTGACCGAAGAATTATTTCTCTACAAGTAATCCACCACAATTATGGAAAAGTCCTTGTTCTACAGAGTGGAAAGTGAAATCAAGAAGTTCTTGTTAAGGGGTTGATTTTAGTGCCTATATGTTTGTCTGCTTAGGAGAACTTCACAGCTAATTGACTGAAAATTCGGACGCCGATTCCAAAGAAGAATGTCTTTTTTTCCCTTCTTTTGTAGACTGTTGAGCAGGAATTTTTTAATCATGGTTATGTAGGATTTCCAGATTGTCACTGAACATGCTTTGTCAATGGTGTAAAAGGATATTTAGTTAATGGTTCAGAACCATTCCTTAAGCTTCTTGATATTTACATACCGTTTATACGAATATTACCTTGTTTTCATTAAAACCAGGCAGCCTGATGTTTTCTTTTTTCCTTTACTGTTTTCCATCAGCCTTGCTTGTAGAAAATGGCAAGTTTCTTCTTTCTGCAAAGCGTAATCGGAGAACCACATGTACAGAGTACATCATCTCTATGAATGCAGATAACATATCAAGGTCAAACAGCTCTTACATTGGAAAACTGAGGTAAGCATGCTTTAAGAGAGTTAAAATATTTACATTCTTAGCTTTGTCCTCAAAGAACATCGTGAGTGTTTAAAGGATCGATATCACACATATTCAAATGGCTCAAGAAATGTACAAAGAGCGAATACGAAATGATGAATAGGATCTCCAAGGTTCTATCTGAGGGACGAGAATTAAATGGAGGGAGGAAACTAGTAAAATCTTCTGCCTGTATTATGCCTTTTCAGACTGTATTGGAAGGGAAATCAGGCTTATATAAACTAACAAGTCGTCAACTTGTATTTTATCCCTTTTGGTTGTGTAATGAGTCTTAGAATAATATTATGAGCTCATGGATGAATTGAGACTGTTTGCTCTTTATATGTTTATACCAAAAAGTGCTTATAAAATCATTCTACAATGCTGTGGATTCTTATGGTGGGAATTTGACAGGTAATGGATATCACATTTCTCAGTTGTGTCTAATATTGATATTGAACCTGTCCTGGTGAACTATTTGGTGATATTCCTAAATGTATTTGATTCTTTATGCCTTGTCTTGAAAAAAAGGTGAATAAATTGTTAAACATGTGAAGAATATCATGTGATGAAGTTTGTTAGTATGAATTCAGCTGTGTGCTTGAACTGGAAGTGAGTATTTTAATAGGTCATACGCATAATAGTTATGATGCAAGTTTCCGGTTCAGACCAATTGTAAAAGGCTTCTAAACAGTTTTTATTTCTTCTTTTCAGGTCAAATTTTCTGGGCACGAAGTTCATAATTTATGATACCCAGCCACCATACAACAGTTCTTGTATTCCCCCACCTGGTGGAAGCCGGAGATTCTACTCCAAGAAAGTTTCTCCCAAAGTCCCTACAGGAACCTACAACATTGCACAGGTTAGCTACGAACTGAATGTACTTGGAACCAGGGGGCCTCGCAGGATGAATTGTGTCATGCACTCAATCCCTGTCTCGTCCCTTGAACCCGGGGGCACTGTCCCAGGCCAACCTGAACTTCTCCCTCCCAATCTTGAAGACTCATTTAGGAGCATGTCCTTTTCAAAATCAATTGATGCTTCAGCAGAATTCAACAGTGCTCGGTTTTCAGATATTGGGGGTCCAAGTGAAGTAGATGAAGAAGGTAAGAGTAGTCTTTTGGTTCTTCGAAACAAGGCACCTAGGTGGCATGAACAGCTACAATGTTGGTGTCTGAATTTCAGAGGGAGGGTAACTGTCGCTTCTGTAAAGAATTTCCAGCTGATTGCTGCTACACAGCGCGCAGCCGGTGCTCCAACACCAGCACAACCGGCTCAGTCATCATCAGATCAAGACAAGATTATCTTGCAGTTTGGTAAGGTTGGCAAAGATATGTTTACAATGGATTATCGATATCCTTTATCTGCCTTTCAGGCTTTCGCCATCTGTTTAAGCAGCTTTGACACAAAGTTGGCATGTGAATAGAAAGGACAAATAGAAAATTTAGTTGATACTAGTTTTCTCTTCCCTAGAGTTGCTGAAAAGATTGAGTCTTTTGCAGTCATTGTGTTACTCTTCATCATAATCATCTGAAAGTTACCATTCTCTTCTTTCTTTTTTTACCTCCTCTTCGTCCTTGGTCGTTTCATCGTTCATTCATATAGTTTAAGATGCTTCTGTTGTAATTTTCGCTAAACTTGGTGAAAGGAACAGTGTTATAAACATTGTACCATGTGTGATTTCCAGTTGTAACATTTATTTGTGTAATCATCCCAGTCCACATTGTTTGTTGTTTTATAACTTTGGATTATGCTGGCTGGTGATCTTTATGTTGGTGTGGAGGCCATGACAGATATTTTCCCCCTGTCGAATTTCTGTACAGTTTCTAATAAATATTTTGAAATGATATATTCTATGCAAACTTTGAGAATTTATCTAATAAAGTCATTAAACTTTGATGTGTATCACAAAATCACTCAACAAAATTTATTCTCTAAAAAATATAACCACATCAAATAATTTTTTGTACCATATAAATGTACATTCCATAGATAAATAAAATCAAATTCATAATATTTTTTTTAAAAAAAATCTCGATTTTACTCAAACTGAAACTATGTCAATTTTGTTCACTGCAACTAATGCACTATTAGTTAATATTAATTTCTTGATGAAATTAACTTTATCTACTTATTTTAGAAAGTTCTTTTTTAACTTGGATGATATTTGATCAAGTAATTTTTTATTTTTTTTAAATCTTGTCGATGTTAATATGATATGTTTGGCCAAAGTTTAAAAATATACAGTATTTTCTTTTTAAATTTTTGTTCAAATATTTCAATATTTCTCTACCGTAAGTTATTAATATAAACAAAAAATTAGAAAAATTACAAAACAGAATATAATCTCCGCCCAACCAAACATTAATCTATACTGTCAAAAAAAAACAAATTCGATTGTACTTATTTGTGATCAAGACGTAAAAATCGAGTGAAATTTAAAAGTTCGAATTCGATTGTATTTATTTGTAGAGTCTATATATTTACATAACATAAAAGAAATTATTTCTCATATAAAAAATTTAGTTGAGTGATTTTATTAATATAAATATTTAATTTGAGTGATTTTATTGATATTAATATCTAAGTTGAGTGATTGTATTGATACAAAACAAAGTTTAATGACTTTACTAGATAAATTCTTAGAGTTGAGTGACCTTTTGAGATATTAACTCCTATATGAATTCGTGACACAAAGTTGAAGTATTGTTTAGACATGTAATTTGAACTTTTTGTGTTGTATGTTTTCTCATAAGCATAAAAACACCATAAATTGTAAAACTATTAAAATTGTCCCAATTATATAATCTTACGATATAAGAAAAAGTTTCTAAAATTGCATAATACATTTTAAACTTTAATTCAATAAAAAAATTTAAATGAAAAATAAGTTATAGTGTACTAGTCTATAATATAATTCTTCCACATAGTATGGACAATTTTCTCACGTTGAACTTGCATTTCTCGACATATGACGAAGAAAAAAACATCCAATATTGTTACTTTGAATCATTTGTTGGTCAATCTGGTAGGTAAATAAATTTGATAAACAATAATGTATTTGGTGTATATAAATGATAAAGTGGGAATTGATTTGAAATAATAATAAATTCTATGTTGGTGAGAATAATCTTTATATGAGATATGTATTATTTCAAAAGTAATGATATGAATTATAATTTTTATTTACATATGAAGTAAATGATTAGTAGATATAAATGTAGAATTGTGTTTATAAAACATAAACTTGTGAGTCAATTTTTGTATTTTTTTTCTTTAAAAATTCCAAGTCATGATTTGAAATATCCGAATCATGTTTTTTTCTTTTTTTGAAAAATATGATCATGAGATGAAATCAACGTAAAATTGTAGGTCCTCAAACACTAATTTCTTCTTATAATTTCATATCACGAAATAACACGTTGAAACGCCTACTTAATATATTAGATGAACATCGAAAAATAATGCATGTTACAAACTAAGTCAAAATTTATGGGGGGTAATATCACTTGACTTTTACTTTATTGTTCTAAGGTTATTAAATTATTTTTTATAATGAAAAAATGCATTTAATATTGCCTTATCATAGTGTAAAGTCACTATTAAAAAACTGTCATTTGACTTTTCTTAATTTTTTGGTCTCAATAATATTTTTTTTTTTTATGCAACATTAGGGGTATGCATATGATTATTTGACGATTAGAAGGAATATGTGTTGTCTGTCCAACTATTTGTCATTTTCAGTTTGGTATGTTTTTGGTTAGAAAATCATGATGTATAATTTATGGAGTATAAAACAAAAATGAACCCCTTTTCCGTTAAAATTATCTTCAAACAAATTATCTCACTCAATTTAAAGGTATATAAACAAGTGTATAGTAATTGTATAACTATAATATATGCACCTTGGTAATTGGTTATCTCTTAAGAGTTTTTTTAGGAGAAAATTTCGAAGATAGCAATTATATTACCTATTTAGACATAATAAGATTTTATAACTATAGTTTTGATAATTACGCTCCATAGTTATATTTATATTTGCTATGAAGGCTGCGGTTTGTATATTTCTGTCTGTTTGTATATTTCACTTGCGAATATACAAATAGGATAAGTATATATACAAATTCTATATTTATACATTTAGGAATTCTTAGGAACTTTGTTTGGATATATATTTCGCTTTCCAATATACAAATACGGTAATTTTATTATTAATTTTTTATAAATCGTATTCAAATAGCAAACGCAAATATATACAAAATTTTGGATTTATACTATCAGAAATTGAATTATACAAATTCTGAATTTATACAAATCAAACGAATCATACAAACCAGACCAATTATGCAAATCAGGCAAATAGCAAATTAAAAAAACTATAGCCGCAAATTACAATTTATAAAATTATAAATACAATATCTAATATAGGCTAAATATTTGCTATTCTACATAATTTACTAGATAGGGTAAAAATTCCTAAAATAAAAAGTTCTTGTTAGATTTTCGAAAGTTAAACAAATTATAAAAGACCAAACTAATTAAAAAAAATTGAGTTAATTATATGAATTATATTATAACCTATACTTTAAGTCTAACCGATTCGTGCTGATTAATTCAAAATCAAATTTTAGTAGGGTTTTAGTTTATTGATTCAAACAGTTTCTCCCACGAAAAAAAAAACAGTTTATTTGTTCAGTTAATTGGAGAGTTCGTCTACGTTAATTAATTATAAATAACTTATACGCATGATATACCGATTATTTTTTTTACATCATAAACAATTACGTGTTCAAATAAAAAATACAAAAATACGAAGTTTACCGGCAATTGGGTGGTTTTTCATTGATGTCACTTAGGGGTGTCAAATGGGGCGGATTGGATTGAAATTAGAGATATTAAAATGGGTTGAAATAGATTTCGGGTTGGGTCTTAACCCACTCAAGTTTACTTTGGGCTCTAATGGGTTGGATTCAAAAGGGCTAAAAAACGGGTTCGATCTTGACCCATCCAATTTGATCGATTAATCTCAATAATTTTAAAATAATGATATTTAACTTTTATAATCACAATTTGAATTTCAGCTCAAGATTTTTTTAAAAAAAATAGTAACAAATTGATAGATAAATCCTAAAAAAATGTTAAATAGATAATACAATTCATACCTTTAATATAGGAACATATCTCAGTAAAGAGTTTTAAAACGAGTTAAAATTGGAGATTGAATTGGGCTCAATTGAGGATTCCCTTAAAATGGATTACGCTTAAATGAGTTGAAATTGAACCCAATTCAAATTATTTTGAGCTCAACCCTTAAATTTCTGGCGAATTGGGCGGGCTATCTATGTTTGAGTTCATTTTTTACACCCCTAATGTCACCACAAAGTGTGACTATCTAACTAGAATTGCAGTTTCTAGAGAGACAAAAATGGTGATTATTATCTACGTACAATTTATTAGTATATTGATAGTGTAAATGTAGTTTCATATTGATAGCTGGAAAAAAAAAAGAACTATTTATAAGGAATTGGAATCCTTAAGGTTGTTTGGATGATTTTTACGTATTGTATTATTTTTTTAGTTTAAATATAATATTTATCTTAATTGTTATTTAATTTTTATTATATCGCATGTTAAATTCATTTTTAATCCATATTATAACCTGTAGATTAATCAAGATGAAGTTGATCACTCACATGTTGGTACCACACATTAATTTATGGGATAATTGTATACAATGACAAATTAATAATATAAAATAAATATAGTAGCTACCGTTTGATTTATTTGTGTTCTATAGCAAACTGTTTGTCAGTTCCTCTCTCCAGGGGCGACTCAACATAATTCGAGGCCTAAAACAAAATTTTAAGTAGAGGCCTAAAAAATTTTAAAAAATTATTTATATTTATTTTATTTTTTAAAATTTTAGGTGTAAATTATTACTTAATATCTTTTTTATAAATGATTTTTCAAATACTTTTTAAAAATATTATTTTTAAGAAATATTTTATCAATTCAAAATTGAAAACATCATTTTATTGAGAAAATTATTATATGAATCGAAAATATAGTTCTATAAGTAATAAGTTGATAAATTTTAAATAAAGATAAGAGTTAGAATTATAGAATCTGATTCAAAAAGTTGATAACTTGATTATCCTACTTTAATATAAAAATTACGAAGAAATAAAAGAATATTTGTAATTTACTTTGTTCAACCCTTATCAGCTATTGATTCATATTTATGACAGAATATTACTCTAACTATCAAAGATTTGAAGAAGTAGAGTGCATAAGGAGTTAAAAAAGATTTAAAAAAGTGTTATCAATAGAATTTTATTATATCTATTATATTATATAGAAGAGTGAAGTGGGAGGACGATCAAGGGCAAATTTGTTATTCACGCTAACAAAAATATATTTAGAAAAGTAGTAAATAATTCTAGAAACATTTTTTATATATGAAGTGAATAATGATCAAGGGCATAAATGTAATTTCACACTAACAAGAATCTACCAAGAATGATAACAAGAAAATTAAATAGTTCTAAAAACATCTTAAGTTATTGTTATTTCCATTAACTTATTTTGTTATTACTTTACTTTCTTTTCTTTTGTGAGTTATTGTGATATATATTTTATTATTACTCTGTTTTACTATTACATTAATTTAATTCTTAATATTTTTTCAATTCATTATGCTTATAAAAATATTTACTTTTTATATAAAAAATTATCATGAATTAATTATTTCCATCTTTATTTTGGTTCTAATTAATATACTTGAAAATAAATAAGTGTGATAAAATTAATAATATATATTAGATTGAAATTAAAGAAAAAAATGTTAAAAAGTAACTTAACCAAAAAAAAATGAATAAGATGATATATTTGTATTTAAGATGACCAAAAATAAAAATATAATTTCATGCTAACAAAAATCTATCAAGAATAGATAATTCAAGAAACATCTTTCTATATATGAAGTGAATGATGATCAAAAGCAAAAATGTAACTTCATGCAAACAAAAATCTACCAAGAATGATAACAAGAAAATTAAATAGTTTTAGAAACATCTTTAATTATTCTTATTAGTATTACCTCATTTTTGTTATTTCTTCATTACTTATGAGTTATTGTGATATCTATTTATTATTTATATATATAAAAGTAAATAAATTATTATTACGCTTAGCTCTTAATAATTATATATCAAGTATAATATTTGGTGGAATCAATCAAAATTAAAACTAAAATTTATATATATATTTAAATTTTGTGATCTTAAATATGCTATATAAAAAAATTAAAATTCAGAAGTTATTTTCTTTTTGAAATGAAATTAAAAATAAGTTCATATAAATCGAAAAGAAGGGAGTCATATATTAAAAATGAAATATAATGATTTGAAAACTTTAATTTTTCGTTTTAATTTCTAATTTGTTAAATATTTGAAAATTACATAAAAAAGAAGCTTAAAATCGTAATGTGACAATTTAAGATATTTTAAAAAAATATAATTAAAAAACATAATGAAATTTGATTGACTCCCTTATGTTTATCGAAATAAAAAAAGTTGCATATATTATTTGAAAATAACGCAAGAACTAAAAAGTATTATGAATTACAGTAAAATGACAACTAAAAATACATGAGAACAAAAATCACTTGTATCAAATAAAATGAAACAAATAGAGTAATATATATTATTTGAAAATGACATAAAAGGTATATAAATTAACAATTATTTTTTTTTTTAAAAAAAAAGATACATAAAAAATTTAGTTCGCTTTTTCAAATTTCATTTGTGTCGCATAATTGAAAGAAAAAAAAATTAACATATTGGGCCTGCGCTGACACGAGCACCTGATATCTAGCATTATATAGAAGAGCCATGGTAGGACGACCATGGCTATGAAGAGTTGTACAATGAGAAAAAATAATTGTACCATGTACTTATCCTTGTCTTATTCCCTCACCATATCATTACAAATTTACTATCGATTATGAATTTTAAATTCTCAACAATTATTAACTTCATTCATATAATGTGCACCCCTTTTATTTTTCAATCTTCAATATATTTTTTTTACATGCTCTATATTTAGTCTTCAAAATATAAAATCAAGTTAGATTTTATAATAGTACAATTTTAAAAATATTTTTAACTATAGAATATATCTTTTTGGCAATTTTAGAACTCAAATTTTAAAATAAAAAAAAATTTAAACATTAGAATGCAAATTTAAAAAATTATCAATTAATTCTAAATATTACTATCTTCTTGTCTCAAATAAAAAGGGGGATTTATTTCTTTTTAAATAAATTATCTTGTTTTCGAAATATTATTAAATTCATGAACATGCTATATGACAAATTTAAATTTCAAAATTATTTTATATGTAGCTGTAATTCATAAAAAGAAGAAGATTATTAAAAGATTTATCAATTGAATCAAGACAGAAAACATACGAACATAACTTATGCTTTGAAACTACATGTAATATCTTTCACTTGAGACATAAATGACACAAATATTTTAAGTTTGAATCATATCACCAAGATTAAAAATAAAAGTAAAATAAATTTTTATCATACTAAAAAGGTAAAATTATTATTACAAAATTTTTTATATTTAAGATAGACAAAATAAATGTAATTTTATCCGTTTTTTGTTATTTTGCTATAGAAAAATTTAATTGAATGGAACTGTAGTTGTGCAAGTTGTATATAGAGTTTTAAGTATTTTTTAATAAAATAAATTTATGACTTGGCTTTATATATTTATAGTCCATTAAACTTGTCACTAAATTTTATTTTGATATACAAACTACGACTTGTTTCGATGGAATATCTAAACACTTCACACATTTTTTGTTCAAATTTTGAAAAAAAACTTTGTGTGCGTGGTTATAAATGCTTATTAGATAGTTATAATAATCACATAAACATGTCATCTCAGTTAATTATATCTACATTCACCAAATTAGAACATGTTAGAGGTTTACCCTTTTTTTTATATGATTCGAATACATAAAATTAAATAAGATGACATATTTTATATCCAACATATATTATAATTTAATTTAATGTTAATGTCCACTACTAAAAAAAGGCCAAAAAGAGACCTAGAAAAGAGACCTCACGAGGTCTCTTTTCGGAAAAAAGAGACCTAAAAAGAGACCTCAACGCTAGGTCAGTAAAATGCAGGTCACTTTTTTACAGACACCTCATGAGGTCGCCAAACGGAGACCTCACGAGGTCACCAACAAATAATCTGATTTTTTACAAAAAGGAGACCTCACGAGGTCACTATTGTATTATTTAATTTAATTTAATATTTTTTATTTAGAGACCTCATGAGGTCACAATTTTATAATGTTATTTAATTTTATATTTTAATTAAGAGACCTCATTAGGTCGCTAAGATATTATTTAATTTAATTTATATTATTTTAAAGTAGAGACCTCATGAGGTCTCTTTTCTGCATTAATATTTGGAGACCTCACGAGGTCTCCATTATGATATTTAC
Source organism: Solanum lycopersicoides (assembly GCA_022817965.1). NCBI lineage: Eukaryota > Viridiplantae > Streptophyta > Magnoliopsida > Solanales > Solanaceae > Solanum > Solanum lycopersicoides. Next base: position 83,636,844 of record CM040621.1, read on the forward strand.
GGAAAATATAATGCAGAAAAGAGACCTCATGAGGTCTCTTTTCTGCATTTATAAAATGTTAATTAGAGACCTGATGAGGTCTCCATTTTGAAATAGCTGAAAAAATTAATACAAAAGGGAGACCTCATGAGGTCTCTCTTCTGCATTTATAAAATAGAAAATGGTAAATAGAGACCTCATGAGGTCTCTAATGTGAAATATCTGGAAAAATTAATGCAAAAAAGAGACCTCATGAGGTCTCTATTATGAAATATCTGGAAAATTAATGCAAAATAGAGACCTCATGAGCTCTCTTTTTCTGGAAAAAAACTGGCAGAAAATTATTATTTCTGCGGCTTCTCATCACCTGTCATTTTAATTCAGTACCCAAATCAAACTCAAAGAGCTTCAAAAACTCAATTGAAGCAATACATTTACTAAATATTCTCTTATCAACTCAATTGCAACTCACTTCAACATAATTATATATTAAACAAAAACCATGATATCCATAAGTTATATAATACATTCTAACGTTATCATGTATTCACAAAACAAATAATTCTCATCACAAAATTATAAAGTTAACAAAATGATCCATAAGTTAGATATCACAAGTCTAAACTTCACTAATGTCGTAGTGTGTTTGCCACATAATCATCACTTTCTTCATCACTACTCTCATGGGTCATATTTCTTTGTTGCCCATACATTGGATATTGAGTAGGTTGAGATTGAGGAGGTCGAGGAGGGAAAGTGACATCACCAGAACAAGGGGGAATCCCTCCTGAGGCAAGTAATGCATCGAATTGAGCCTTAAGACCCGCAAACTGTAATTCCAACCGCCTTTCCCTAGCCCGTGATTCTTCGGCTTGGCTAGATAGCTCAACAATCTTTTTCTCCATAGCCAAATTTTTCTTCATTGATTCATCATGATTTGAACTATTTAGGCCTTCAAACTCAGAAGAAAATTCACGAAAGGTTTTATGCGGCATTCCATATGCATACCCATATCTACTCGGCCCACAAGTCAAGTCTAACCAAACTCTCTCATCCTGTTCTTGAGTAAGTGGCATACCTCGATTTTCTTCAGGCAGAGTTTGTTGTAAATCATCCAAAGCTTGAAGATATCGATTCTAAATTGAATGTTATCATATGAGAATATAAATTTAGAAAATAAGTAATTATTTTTTAAAATTAGAGGCTTACATAGGTCACTTCAGCTCGCGGTTCAACCCACACGTCTGGATCTTCAGGATTTTTCTTCTTTCTAATGTGTGTTGCCTTAAATGCCTCAGCTTGAGTTATCGGTCTTCCTAGTTCCTTTTCCTACATAAAATAATAAAGTTATAATCAAGAGTAATTAAATATTAATACATAAAATATATAGACACAAAGAAAAATGATACACACCAATTTCCTCCTCACACTTCCTTGACTTTGAGCCCCACTTGTGTGTAGAGAACCACCCTTAGTAGATGATCTTGCCTTTTTACCGATCTCACTCATCTGCTTAAATCTTGGATCATATTTCCAATGCACGAGTAATTTTGCCCAATCCTCCGATAGAACCCAGCTAGGTTTGCTATTATCTCTACGAGCTTTATTAAACAAACTAGCAAGAGTATGCGTAGCTTTCTTGTGAAAGTTTGCACAAATTTTGGCCTCATGTTCCGGACGCCAAGCACATTTAAACCCATTTCGATAGATATGAAGCTCAACAGCATCTGGTTTTTCATAATTCAAACATTGACATTTATTACAAGGACACTTAATCATACCACTACGTTGAAAAGGATCTAATGTCTTTGCATACTCCACAAAACCAATGACACCTTCTACAAATTCAGGTCTTAGCCCCATTCGACCAAAATTAGTCATATTATACATCCAACTACGATCCATCTACATAAGAATCATAAATTAAATTTGTCAAGCACTAACACAATAGTTACATTTTTAACTTATTAACCAACTTAACAAATTTCTAAGTCTAATTAGTCTAGTTTTAAATAAATTCTAATACTATAGTAACAAGTTTAACTTATTAACTAACTTAACAAATTTCTAAGTTTAATTAGTTTAGTTTAACTTAATACTAACACGATAGTTACAAACTTAAAGCTAAGTGTCAACACTAGATGGACACAAATTGATTTTCAAAAGAAAATCAATTTTGTCATCAATAGGATCAACTAGTGTTGGTACTTATGCTTAACAAATAATTATATCTAAAATTTAAAGCTAAGTGTCAACACTAGATGGACACAAATTGATTTTCAAAAGAAAATCAATTTTGTCATCAATAGGATCAACTAGTGTTGGTACTTATGCTTAACAAATAATTATATCTAAAATTTAAAGCTAAGTGTCAACACTAGATGGACACAAATTGATTTTCAAAAGAAAATCAATTTTGTCATCAATAGGATCAACTAGTGTTGGTACTTATGCTTAACAAATAATTATATCTAAAATTTAAAGCTAAGTGTCAACACTAGATGGACACAAATTGATTTTCAAAAGAAAATCAATTTTGTCATCAATAGGATCAACTAGTGTTGGTACTTATGCTTAACAAATAATTATTTCTAAAATTTAAAGCTAAGTGTCAACACTAGATGGACACAAATTGATTTTCAAAGAAAATCAATTTTGTCATCAATAGGATCAACTAGTGTTGGTACTTATGCTTAAACAAATAAAATATGGATTTAGAATTTGAAACTTACGAGATTTTATAACGATCTCAAATTAATATACATTGTAATACAAATAAAAAGTCCTAATTCACGTGAAACCATAAGTAGTTGTACTATGCGAAGATATTTGCATTTTGTGGCAAACTATACCAAAACTTGGACACAAATGGATTTAATTTGAAGTTGATTCATGTTTTGTTATTCTTTGGAAGTATTTAATTTAATAACAGTTTTGCTGCGACATAGGTCAGTGAGAGAGAGACATATAAAATGTAATAAACAATAGTTGCTCGTAATCCTCTTTTCTCTCATTGCTTATAAGAGCCCCCTTTAAGCATTGAATTCGATCTCCCAATATTCAAGTAATCTCACATACCTTATGGCCCCATAAACAAATAATTATAACCCTCAGGTGGAAATCCTTTTTTCCCTTTCTTGCCTATGATATTCGATCAATTTTCCACTTCTAACCCACAAATTCCACCCCACCCTAACCAGTCAGAATCAGAACCCTATTATCCATTAATTTCAGGTCAAATGCCTCACTCCCAAAATGCTACATTTAAAATGACGACAAACCACACACCCCAGAACATCTCAAATTCTTTATTCCAGCGAGGGGTCCCCAATTCAGCACTCATTAATTCAAATATAAACCTCCAAACTACTCTCCAAAACCCAAATTACAAAATTAAAGCTTCAATCTAGGTCATGCAAATTCAAATCATTTCCAAAAAACCCCAAATGTACAAGAGGAAAAAGAAAAAAAAAAAGAAAAAAACAGTAACACAAAAAATGAGTGGAATTAGTGAAAATACCTTTATTGAGCTTAATGACGAGCTGCTTCTTAGAGAGAGAAAGAGAGAGGCGGCAGAGAGGAGGTCGACGAAAGAGAGAGGCGACGATCGACGAAGAGAGAGGCGCGCCGCGACGAGGTGAGAAAGAGAGAGAGGCGCGACGAGGTGAGAAAGAGAGAGAGGCGCGCAGTCGCGTAAAAAAATTAAGAGAGGAAAGAAAGAGTTATTTTAATTTTGGCTAGGTTTTTGGTTTTGTCTAAGAGACCTCATGAGGTCTCTAACTTTTTAAATATTCAATTCAATTAAATTATTATTTTTAATTTAACAAGTATAGACCTCATGAGGTCTCTACTTGTTAAATTAAAAATAATAATTTAATTTAATTGAATAGTTAAAAATTAAGAGACCTCATGAGGTCTCCAATTTTATGAGAATTAGATTAAAAATTTAAATTTTTTAAATAAGTTAGGTAAAAAAAAAAATTATTCATTAAATTGACCTCACGAGGTCTCTCCTACATTAAAAAAAAAATTAAAAGATATTAATTTAAATAGCGACCTCATGAGGTCTCTTATTATTGACCTATTTTTGAGGTCTCCATTTTTAGGTCTCTTTTTGGTCTTTTTTTAGTAGTGGTCTAACATGATGTAAAAATATTGAAAATTAATTTATTATTTAAGAATATGATTAAATAACATATAAATAAAACTTAAGACCGTAATATTGGGCCCGTTAACGGGCCTTTTCAAATCTAGTTATTATATAGAAGAGCCATGAGAAGGAAGACCAATGTCATTTTAGTAATTTTAATATCATTTAAGGGTAAAAGAATAATTGTATAATTAATGGTCAAAATGAAAATCTAGAAGAACCCATACATGTCTTAACTTATGTTATGGACCCATAAGAATATTATTGTAATTTTTGTTTAAATGAAGATTTTTTATTACTTAACTTCTTACAAACAATAATAAATGCTAAGCTTGTTTGACAATTTAAGAAAGAAAATTTGAACTAATTAAAATAAAATGTGTTTGAATAGTTAATATTTTATTCCGAGAAATACTTTAAAGCAATATTGCGTAAACATATTTTTAATATTATGTTACATAATATGACCACTAAATTCGTATTTTGATTATTAAAATAGTCTTTAAAATGACGTATCAGTAGTTTTTAATTAATTTGAAGAAAATATCAAATTTTGTGACTAAAGAATGAACAATAGTTGACTATCAAGAAACCAATAATTTGATAATGTATTCATCGAAAAATTAAAAATATAAATTTTTTATTTTTATATTTTCTTAATGTCAAATATGATAAACTATTTAACTGAAAAAATTTGACAAGGAGAACGTTTAACATTTAAATTCTAATGAATGTTAAAATTCAAACTAAAGAAAATGAATAGTTAAAAAATAAAGAAGAAGAACAACAAAGAAAATGTCAATAGAAAAAGACTTGGTTTAGAATTATAGAGGAAGAAAAAAACTAAAAACTAAATAAATTAGAAAAAAACAACCTGAAAAAAAGTATATTGGTTATTTTGTGGGGGTAAGGTTTAGAGTTTTCTTTACGGCATGATATTAAATGTAGTATCAAAAAAATTAATTAATGTAATTTAGAATATAACATTACGATAATTGTTATTGTATTTATAAATAAAGTTTCTTTCATGATTGTTTTTATTGTTGTGAAGGCAAAAATTATTTTTTTAATAAATACTTTCAATATTTAGGATATAACATTACGATAATTATTATTGTATATAGGAATAAAGTTGTTTTCTTGATTGTTTTTATTGTTGTGAAGTTAGAAATCAATTTTTTAAGTATTTCTATTTATCGAAGATAATAATGAAATGTATCACAAAATTCATCTACAAAGTCAAATACAAATACATTATACTTAAGTTGAAGCAATAGAGATTTGAAAGACTTTAAATCGATCTTTATGAATTGATTGATCAATGATTAGTATTTTATCAGATGCAAAGGTTATGGTGCAAATATCACAAAACGAATATAATAACATAGTGAAAAATAGATACCACTTGCGAATATATATGAAGATCGATGAACTTTTTCAAAGATATCAACATTTTATATATTTCTTGAACACAAAATATTTTAACTCTTAATCTAACGCAATTCTCTATTTTCTAGCTGCAAAGTATTTTTTAGAATTAAACTTTCTCAATTTAGGTTGTAAACGACACATTTATGTCATATGACCATTTGAAATAGATTATAAAGTAATATATTGAAGTTGTTTACTAAAGAAAAAAATAGTATAAAGTACATAAATCTCATATCTTTGGAGGCTAATTACATTATATCCGAGAAGTTTTCTCAATTACAATAATTTCAAAATTTTCATTCCTCTTGAATACATTCCTTTGGTTGTTCAATACATTGCAAATGACATATTACTTCGGGGAAGGGATGTAATCGAGAGGGGATAGATATGTATCCGAGACGAAATAGGAATGTATCCGAGAGAAGATTATAATATCTTAAGTTGTGAATTTATGTAATTTTTTCAACAAAATATGTGAAATTATATTGGGCCCGTATCACGGGCCTTAAAATATCTAGTATATATATATACGTACTTTTTATCATGAATAATTAATTTTTTTCATGAAAAAATTAAACATAATTTTTTATTTTCTAGAAATTTGAGGCCCTCGAAAATTGGGGCCTAAGGCAGTGGCCTAAAAAATATATGGAAGAGCCGGCACTGCCTCTCTCCCTCATATTCTCGCTCGCCTACTCTCCCTCTCTCGCTCGCTTCCTGTCGCTAGCCTCTCTCGCTTTATACAATAGAATTGTATAAATTGTGTTTATGTTTGTATAAGCGAGAGAAAATTGTATATACACATGCAAATACATATATCTCCATCTTATACACTTATAATTATACAATACAAATATTTCCCTGCCCGAGTCTCTTCTGCCTTTCTCTCTTTCTCGTTTTATACAAATTCAAATCGTATATGATTTTTCTCTTTCTCGTTTTATATAATTCGATTCAATTGTATATTCCCTGCCCAAGTCTCTTTTGACTTTCTCCCTTTCTCGTTTTCTACAAATTCAAATTGTATATAATTTCTCTCTTTCTCGTTTTATACAATACTATTCAATTGTATACAAATACAAATTTTATACAGATATACAAACACATACAATTGAATTGAGAGGCTAACAAAGATTTATACAAATGAGAGACTAACAACAATTTATACAAATGATCTGCCAGCGAAATTATACAAATCTGAAGAGGAACCAACGAATTATACAATTGCTTCTTTGTATATATGTATAGCGGAATAGGCATATACTTTTAGGGCTGAGTTTGATTAAAAAAAAAAAGGTTATTCATTGTGATATAAAGCCCCAAAATATTCTTCTTACTATTGATGGTGATGATGAGGTGACAAAGATAGTTGATTTCGGACTTTCCATAACTTTGGAGCAGAACTGAAAAGAGAACATGGGACAAAGAGGAACTAAAAGGTATATGGCACCTGAAGCTCTACTTAAGGTGGAGTATTGCCCAAGATTTGATATTTGATCTCTTGGATGCATTGTTTATACATATATATATTTACTATGAAATGTAATTATGTAAATTTTGTTATAACATATAAATTTAAATTTTGTATTTGCTATATGTAAAAATTGCCCAAATTTATTCAGTTAATCTAACGGAATTATTATTCTCATTTGAAGATATGTTTGGTCTGATAATGACCCTTTTCAGTTGACTTTTCAGAAACAAGAAATTAGTTTAACAAATCAACCCTCTACTATATAGTATTATTTTAATTAAAAAAATTATAATATCAAAAAGGGTTGTAATGAAATACATCAATGTAGAGTCAAATACAAAGTGTGTGACGTAGCAAGTCGTGTTGTACACTAACTACTACTATGAAAATGAAAGAAAAACTTCCCTTTCATGATATGGGGAAAATTATTGTTTAAGGTGCGATTTATTATTTCTTAAATATCCTCTCTAATTGAGTTGGTTTAATATGTGCACACAAGAGTACTTCTTTTATCGTATAATGGCGGCTCAAACTAATTAGAGATCTAAAATAAAAATAAATTTAATATTTTTAAATAAATTAAAAAATATTTAAAAATATAATATTTTTAGTTAATAAAAATTTATAATAATTTTATTATTACTAAGAAAATGGTCCCTTCAAATTTGAAAGCATAAGAAAGATGCCTCATTTTTAAAGACATTGAGCCGTCCCTACTCACATACAACTCTTGAATAATTTCACACTAATACTAGTATAATTAGCTTAAACAATTGAAGATTTGTTTGGGTGACCCCTACTCACCATCTATATATTTGACCTTTCGAAAGTTGTTTAAGTAATTTCCTTAAACTACATGAATTTTTTTTGACTTTTTCCTAAATTTTATATCAATTTTTTGTTCATTATGTTTAGGTTTTGGCATTTTTCTGGTGTGTGTGTGTGTGGGGGGGGGGGGCGGTCATAGCCTTCTAGTTTTTGGCTCAACAAAACTTAGTAGCTTAATTAAGTGAAATTTTATATTTTGTATTGCAAAATCTACTTAATTATGTATAAGTAATTTATTTAGAGCACAAAACTCATAATCTTGCACTTTAAACTTGAAACTCTTGTGAAACAAACATTCTATTAAGTACTTTGGATGGTAATAAGTCAACCAAAAAGCATAGAGAATGGTTGGTTAGCATTTTTGGTTTCTAATTACCCGGTGTTCAATATCTTTTTGGAATCTGACTAAATTTAGATTTGCACGATAAAGTCTAATATGGGAGAATAAAATGCTCCTTTACAAAGAAACTTTGTATATTCAACAAGTCTCAAACCCAAGACATCTGATTAAAAATAAAGAAGTACTTATTAAACGAAATTCTCTTTACAATTTGGGAAAAAGACCAATCATAAATACATGAAGCTGAAATATATTATATAAAATAGCTAGCTAGCTTTCAATGATCACTTAATCACTACAAAAGGACCTACTAGTAACTGATAATGAAGTTTTACAACATGTATAAACAGACTTAATTTTGACAAATTAATTAATACTTCCTGGCCTCTAAATTTATAGTCCAAAAAGCCTTAGATGAAGAATATTGACAGATATCTGAGAAGTGAGCACTTTATCCTTTAAGCATTTTGACTGAATTTCTAACCTGCAATACCAAAATATTACAACTTTTAATTTCATGACGTTGATATCTAAACATACTATTCTTTTCGTTTTATTTTATATAATATCATTTAATTTGATTGTGCACGGAGTTAAAAGAAAAAAAGAAAGATTTTGAACACAATCAAGAGGAAAATTATGTGCTCTTAGAATTTATTGTATTAAAAATAATCGATAATCACATTTTAATGGCTATAAGAGCATGTCGTTACGGGTAAAATATACAAAATAATAAGTATAGACTATGTACTTGTATATACGTATATATATGTATCAATATTGTACCTGTATCAAACACCGAGAGTAGTAATCCAAATAACATTGCTTTAATTAGTTCCCAAATAACTTTCTCCCTTCCTTGAGAAACCAAGAATATGCTAAATGTTTTGCCTAACATGTTTATATAGAGATAAAAATACCTAGACTAGCTCTTAAATAATTTAATATCATATGCTGAGATCAGCATCCTCTTGACCACTTACCTAGAATATTACATTTTGCTCAAATTTTAAGCGGAGATTCTATTGCAAACAATTTTTTTACTCTTATAAAATAGGGATAAGACCCATCCTTAGATAAGGATAAGTTTTGTGTACGCTCGTTTTCTTCATTTTTCATCTTGTGAACATATACTGAATAGGTTGTTGTTGCTCTAATATTAATAAATATTGCAAAATTAGAATTATGTAAAAAGAAATCAAAATTGTATAAGAATATCTCATCCCGCCCACACTAATGTTAGACTACTAATGTCAAGGGCGAAGCTAGTAAAAGCTCAGGAAATTCATCCGACTTCATTTGTTGAAAAATTAAATTGTTTATATATGATAAAAATATTTTTTATATACACATAGTAAATATTATTGAATTCCTTCAACTTCATATTTTAGAATTTTTTTAATTAAAATTTTAGCTTCGCCACAGACTAACACCCTCGTACTTTTAAGGGTCCAACCTCAGAAAAAAACAAGAATTGAGTGGATATTGATAATTTTTCTCTCAAGTGCTAGAGACGGAAAGGAATCTAGAAAAGTAAAGATAAATTAAATTAAATACGTAATAGCAACAACTAATTAACTACATAAATTAAATAAAGTGGCAATCACTTTAATTTCCTAACAGAAAATATCTATCAAAACATTTTTAATTCTGGTTAGTAATACCTAAACATTTAACTCCCATCCGATTTGCTAAATCACAAATCGGGACATGAGCATATATATAAGAATACTACAAATTATACATTTATACCTAACTTTTTTTTAGTGCAACTTCCACATATAGCAAACAAAAAAATCATATTTGTATGCTATAGTAAAACTTGCATAATTACTCTCCATAGCAAATATATAAATGTATAATTCGCTATACATATACAATTGTATGATTTGATGGCCTATTTCGCTGCAATTGTATAATTCACTTTCGCTGCAATTGTATAATTCGCAATTGTATAATTCGCTGACCTATTTCGCTGTAATATTTGTATAAAATTTGCATTTGTATACAATTGAATCGAAGTAAAATGTTTGTATATTGTATAATTATAAGTGTATAGGAAGAAGATATATGTTTTTACATGTGTATATACAATTTTCTCTCGCTTTATACAAAACAGAAACGCAATTTATACACTTCTGTTGTATAAAGCGATAGAAAATTGTATTTCGCTGCAATTGTATAATTCGCTAGCCTATTTCGCTGCAATATCTATATAAAATTTGTATGTGTATACAATTGAATCGAAGTAAAATGTTTGTATATTGTATAATTAAGTGTATAGCACGAAGATATATATTTTTGCATGTGTCTATACAATTTTCTCTCGCTTTACACAAAACAAAAACACAATTTATACACTTCTGTTCTATAAAGCGAGAGAGACGATCAGAGGGAGAGTGGCGAGCGAGAGTTTAGGCAGAGAGGCGACTGATAAACGTTTGATATGAGACACAATTAAATCAAACACTAGCTACTCCATTTATTTTAGATTATTAGATTATTATTCTATACAATTATCCCTTTTTTATTATTAGGGCCAACAATGTTCTCTAACAAAATTAAATTATCCTTAATTGACCTAGAAATTGTTTTGAGTATCGAAAAGAAATTACCCTAAACACAATCCCTTGGAGAGAAAAAAGTCAAATAGTAATTAAACTTCATAAGTAACATAATTTGATTACTTTTTGTAATATTTAATTTAGAAATAAATTAATGTGAATATGTGATCACGTTCATTTTATGAGAAGTAGTCAACCTCCCCAAAATATGAGTGTCGTTAAGGTCAAAATTAGCTTTAATTTGGAGATATTAATGTTAATATCTACATATGTATGTGACCCTACTAGTTGCTCAAATGCAAGTCCAATTATTTGTATAAATTTTAATAACAGATATATTTTCAGATAATAAATAAGTTTCAGACTATGAACTCATATTTAAAATTGAGCTTTTAGATTTCAATATTGAATTAGGAGTATATGAAATGTTTGTGTTCTTCATTGTCTTTTCATTATATTTAATTAGCCGATAAAAGTCTTAATAAATCATTACTTAAGAGATTTATTGGGTACTCGTTCTATTCTATAAAATTGATAAGTAGGCATGGGACACAATATTTACGGCCACGGAACTATATTTAATACTTTCACTCGACTAATTAATTAGGAGAATTAATTAATATTCTAGGCCACTTACAATTTTATTTTAGTTTGTGTTCTTTTATTAAGAATTTTCATTTATACATTTACGTCAAAGAAATGCATTACAATCTTAAATTATCAGACAAATTATACCCCTTTTCTTTTTCTTTTTCTTTTTTTTTGGTAAAAATGGATTCTAATTTTAAACCACACCAACTGCATACATCTCCAATTTAAGTTTTGTTTAATGTCTTAGCAGGTAAAAAATCGACAACACATCTTCTCAAAAGATTAGTTATTAGTACCAAAACTGAATTTTACTTCTTGATATTAGCATTCTTGTTTTTAGTGTATAAAGCTATGAAGCACTACATATATAGTTGCACCTTCTTAAATAATTTTCGAGGATGATAAGGTTGTAGTGTGGAACAATTTTAAATATTTTTTTTATTAAGTATTCCTTTCATTTATTTTTACCATTTCAATATTACTTATTATATCAATTTTAAATATTATATATTGTGAAATATGAGTACAGTTAATATATTAAAGATAAAAATGAATTAATGTGATAAATTGTGTCTTTTTATTTATTTTTTCTAATACTTCTAGTTTTTTTTCTGGGTACTTTCTGTGCATGCACTAGAACCCCACTTTCTAATTTTCTACACTTTTTTTCTATAGGCTAAATTAAAAATAATTAAGGTGATAAAAGCTGACATTATGGGAATATTCACAAACTAATACTATTACGCACGTGAAGAGCACTTTAAGGCAGTTTTGGTTCAAGGAATTAGGTAGGTTATGTTAATTTAAATTTTGAGATTAATGAAAGAAATAAGTTATTTGCTACCAAAAAAAAAAAGACGTAAAGTCACCACTGAAATTGTAATGAATTTGTAAGAAGACACCTTAACTTTGCAACCGTTTTATTATCCCACTAAACAATTTTGAATAGATATATTCAAAATTGTTTAGTAGGGTAATAGGACAGTCGCAAAGTTAAGGTGCCTTTATGAAAATTCGAGATAACTTTAATGGTCACTTTATGTCTTTTCTTGAAAAAAATAAAAATAAATAAATATATATATATATATATATAAGCCGAGCAAAAAAGGGGACAGAGGCAAAAGAAAGACAGGGTAGACGAGCAAGATAGAAGGGAGGTGAGAGAGTATACATATCTCAGATATATGTTAATAACTCTAGATACATGTGTGAGAGATACTGAGTACATTCTATATACATACATCATAGAGATCAAGCGAGATAGGAGGGACGCAAACTAGAGAGTCAAATACATGCAAATTTTGAGAAAATCAGTAGTCTATGATCACACAATTGAGTTCCTCCATTGATGAGCTTTGAGCTCATATGAAGAAGGGAGAAGAAAAAGAAGAAGATTCTGGAAAAAATCTGTTTTCATTTAATGTGTATTAAGTACTAACTATTACATGAGAATCTATATATATAGATACACAAACTAAAAGCTAGCTAGCTAACAAACTTCTGTAACTGACTCTAACTAACAATGTAGAGTAATAACTAATTTTGTGAAGCTACAGTAATAACTAACTTATATTCTTATCACCCCCCCTCAAGTTGGAGGTAAGTGAGTTTACAGACGACTTGTTTAACAACGTAGCATGCTTAACTCCAGTTAGATCCTTGGTGAAAATGTCTGCCGGTTGGGAGTTTGTGCAAATGTGATGAAGTGTGATAAAGCCCTGTTGAAGCTTATCTCTTACAAAATGGCAATCGATCTCTATATGTTTGGTCCTTTCGTGAAACACTGGATTCTTGGCATGTGAACTGCAGCTTGGCTGTCACAATTGTACAGACAACTCATTCAGCAACCTTTCAACCCATACCAATTCACCTACTACTTGCCTCACAACTCTGTATTCAGCTTCTGCAGAGGACAATGAAACTGTGGCTTATTTATTAGATTTCCAGCTAATAGGACTGTCACCCATAAGCACCAAATAACCACTAACTGACTTCCTTGAATCAAGACAAGCAGCCCAGTCTGAGTCACAATATGCAGTGACAGCAAGGTCAGGTTTGTTTGAGATGAAGATTCCCATTGTAGGATCTTGTCTTAGGTACCTAAATTCATGATAAGCTGCCTGCAAATGTGGCTCCCTGGGTGTTTGCATGAATTGACTGAGGTGCTGCACACTGTAAGCTATATTCATTCAGGTATTTAGAAGAAAGTTTAGGTTTCCTACAAACTTCCTGTAATGTAATGAGTGGGATCTGAGAGTAGCTTCTCATCAGTGACCCTCAATTTCTCAGTGGAGGTGATGCAGCAACCTTGCAGTTCAAAGAGTCAAATTCCTTTAACAGATCAGTAGTAAACTTCCTTTGTGAAATAAGCACACCATCTAGTATGTACAGAATTTCTAACCCCAGGAAGTAGTGCAGTTTACCAAGATCTTTTATTTTGAACTGATCATGCAAAAAGGATTTCAAAGAGTTGATTTCCTCCTGATCAGTTCCAGTTAGGATTACATCATCTACATAAATGGCAACAAACACCAAAGAACTTCCCTTTCTCTTATGAAACAGTGAGTAATCACTATCTGAATATGTGTATCCTTTTGAACAAAGACTGCTAGCCAATTTGTCATACCATTTCCTACTAGCCTGTTTTAAACCATACAATGACTTCCTTAACTTGCACACCACATTTGGACTATTCACAGCAAGACCCTGCAGCAATTTCATATACACTTCCTCATTCAAATCACCATGAAGGAAAGCATTATTGACATCTAGTTGATACAAACTCCACCCCCTCTTGACAGCTAAGGTGATGAGAGTTCTAACAGTAGTCATCTTCACCACAGGAGAGAAAGTTTCATTATAATCGATGCCAGCCTGCTGAGTATACCCCTTAACAACTAGCCTGGCCTTGAACCTTTCCACACTACCATCTGCCTTATGTTTGATTTTGTACACCCATTTACAACCAATTGCATTCTTTCCTTGGGGTAAAGGAACCAGTTCCCAAGTATTGTTTGCATACAATGCTTCAAATTCTTGTGTCATTGCCTTTTGCCAAGCAGGATGCAAGACTGCCTCCTCATAAGTAGATAGGTTCACAATCATGTAAAATGTTTTCAATCAACTGCTGAGTATCAAAACACAAGGAGGTGAAGTAAACACTATCATGGTTGAACATAAAAGAAGTGAGATAGTGAGAACTAGAGGCATTTGAAGAAGAGTGTAGATTAGGTAAATTGTAATCATACTGTTTCAATTAGTTAGGGGTATGAAGTGATCTAGTTGTTTTTCTAAGGATAGGTGCATTATCACAAGATGATATAGATGCAGGTATGATTGTGAGGTGATTAATGTGTTGATAGGAGGTTGAATATCAGGAGTTGTAGGTGAGACTGTGTTTTCAACACTGTTAGTACTTACTTGATTTGTACTGAAGTAATAAGATGTGTTAATGTCCAGTGATTCATCATTAGAAAAAATGCTAACTGAATTAGGTATACAAGCAAAATTGTTAGAGGAGTGAACTAAGAGTTTTAAAACTGAAGGAAAACTAGAACCATCAGGAGCTAGGACAAAAGGAAACACAGACTCATGAAAAACAACATCTCTAGACACATGAACTCTCTTGGTGACTAAATCTAAAACCTTGTATCCTTTTTTATTGAAGGGATATCCAACAAAAATGTGTGGTGTTACCCTTGGTTCAAACTTATCTTTATGAGTTTTCAAAGTAGTGGAGAAGCATAGACAAACAAAACTCCAAAGGTGAGAATATGTAGGGTGTGTATGGTACAACAGTTTATATGGTGTCCTATTTTGTAAAACTTTGGAAGGCAACCTATTAATGATGTATGTTGTTGTAAGTACACACTCTCTCCAGTATTGCATGGGCAATTTGGACTGAAATAAGAGTGCTCTTGCTGTTTCAAGAAGGTACTTGTGTTTTCTTTCAACTACACCATTTTGTTGAGGTGTGTAAGGACAAGACTTTTGGTGTATTATTCCTTTCTCTTGGAAAAAATGAGTGGCTTCAGTAGATGTGAATTCCAGACCATTATCAGATCTGAGAATCTTCAATTTGGTTTGAAATTGGTTTTCCACAAGTGACACAAAAGCTTTGATTGTTTGTAGGGCATTACTTTTAGACCTTAATAATTGTGTCCAAGTTGATCTAGAAAATTCATCTACTATGGTCAAAAAATAATGATAACCATCATGAGTGGGAATGTGGTATGGTCCTTATAGATCAACATGGAGCAATTCAAAAACTTTGGTTGTGTTGGTTGTACTTTCTGGAAATGGCATTCTAGTTTCCCTAGCCATGGGACATATGGAACAAGTAAAGGGTTGTCTAGGTGAGAAATGAATAGGTATAGTTTGGATGTTTCTCATCTTTATAAAGGGTACATGACCTAGTCTAGCATGCCACAAGAGTTCATCTCTATGAGAGTTATCAGATTTAACAAAAAAAAAAAACAATCAGTAATATGACATGGAGAATCAGAACTAGAACAACCATCTTTATTGATAGAAAAAGATTATTTTACAATAGATGATGGTGCTGAAACATCATTACATTTTACTAAAGAAGAAACTATATGTCTATGATTTGAAGAATCATGAGATTTCCTGATGCTATTAGGAAGTGTAAAACAGTTGTGACACTCTGAACACAAGAAGTACAAGCCATTCTTGGCTCTACCAAGTTCCAGAGGGCTCTTTAGAGAAGGGCCCTACAACAAACAAGAAACACTGTTAAAACTTGCCACACCTTTGAGTTGAAACACCAAACAATGAACTGAAATTACATTGAACTTGAAACTAGGTACAAAAAGCACTTTCTGCAGAGTTAAAACTGGACTTAAACAAAAATCATCAACTTCAGTAACTTTGACCTTGTAACCATTTGGTAAACTGATAAGGAAGGGAGATGTGAGTGGTCTAATGTTTGTGAGTGTGGATTTATTGTAGGTCATGTGATGTGATGCTCCTGATTCTATAATCCAAGAATCAACAGTTAACTTTGCACATTTACAAGAAAGATCACCTATCTCAGTAATAGAGGAATAACAAACAAGTATACCTGCAAGGTTCACAACTCCACTCAACATGTTTTCTGGAGTATTTGCAGTTCCATGTCCAACCTGCAGTGATCCTAAGTGGTTAAGCAGTTGTTCATACTGATTTTTAGACAAATTCAATGGCATTTGCCTCTTTAACCCAGGATCCTCTTCACATTTACTTTCATCACTTTCAGAAGTACATGTATTTGCTGCAGAAACAACATTCTTTCCCTTTGAGAATTTGAAATTGGGTGGATATCTATGTAGCTTATAGCATTTGTCTTTTGTGTGGCCTGTTCTTCTGCAGAAATTACAATATAGAGAAGCTCTGCTAGTACTAGAGTTTCCTCTAAACACATTTGTGTTGCTTGAACTTCCAAATGTTCCTGTATTTTCTCTAGATGAATTATAGGTGGTTCTGGGTCCTCCTTTGGTACCTGCATTGTTGTAAGAGGAGATAAAAACATTCAAAGAGGTCGAATCTAAGGCAGTATGATTATGAGGCTTCACTTCTCTTTGTTTTTTCTCTTGAGATAATATGGCAAAAACTTGTGCCATGCTAGGTAGTGTGCTCATCATGAGAATGTTCCCCATGATGGCAGTGTACATTTCATTTAGCCCCATCAGGAAATGGATAAGTCTTCTATCTTGTTCAGCCTTGATTAACTTCACTTTTCCACCACAGGTGCACACAAAATTGCATTGAGAATTTAGATCAACATTGCTCATTTTTTCCCAGAGTTTCTTCATCCTCGTATAATAACCAGTGATATCCAAGATGTCTTGCACAAGATCATTTATCTCTTTTTGAAGCTGATAGAGCTTACAACCATTTGTTTGGTCATACCTTTCCTCCAATTCACCCCACAATTCCTGTGCATTACTAACATATTGCAAGCTGTCTCTTAGATCTGGTGATAGTGAATTGAGAATCCAAGAGGTTACCATGTCGTCACACCTTTCCCACTGCTGAAAACTAGGATCAGCAGGATCAGGTCTTATAATTTTTCCATTGATGAATCATGTTTTACTCTTAACAGACAAAGCTTTAAGAACAACTCTCCTCCAAGATCTATAACCAGTACCATCGAAAACAGCAGGCAACAGAGATGAACTTGCATTCTCAGATGGATGCAAGTAGAGAGGGCTAGAACTGTCCATCCTAACAGTGGATGTGGAACCAGTCTGAATTGGATCGACTTGAGTATCAACCAGAGTGAACCTAGATCGTGATTGAATTAAAAAAAAAAATTAATACAAGTTGAGCAACAATAGCTGAAACTAAGAATTGAAAAAAAAACTTGAAAACAAAAACTCAAGGACAGAAGGAAGCAACAATGTCGATTTGATTATCAACAATCTCAGAAAACTCAAAAATCAAACATGAACTCGATATAAAACTCACAGACTGATGTGGATGCGGAAAAGGAGCAGGATCTATGTCCAAAAACTCTGATACCATGAGAAAATCAGTAGTCTATGATCACACAATTGAGTTCCTCCATTGATGAGCTTTGAGCTCATATGAAGAAGGGAGAAGCAGAAGAAGAAGATTCTGGAAAAAGATCCGTTTTCATTTAATGTGTATTAAGTACTAACTATTACATGAGAATCTATATATATAGATACAGAAACTAAAGCTAGCTAGCTAACAAACTTCTGTAACTGACTCTAACTAACAATGTACAATAATAAGTAATTTTGTGAAGCTACAGTAATAACTAACTTATATTCTTATCAAATTCACTTTGATGCACTGTATTTGCTACAAATTACACTTGATTTGATCTTATGTATATGAGATACATGTAGAACGCACTAGATTTATATATCGCGAGACCAAAATCTAGTAAGAAAATAATTTCAAAAACTCACATGAAGACATGTAATAATTTATAAACGAATGTAATTTGTGTTATTTGCCTTTTATTCTAAATATAATTAATAAAAATTCATCTTTAAAATATCTAATCTCTCTGATGAAAATTATTTAACCTAATATTAAATGAGAATACCTAAGTTTTAGCAAAATTTAGTGGGATTCTTATCATTCCTAAATTTAAGCCTAATCAATGACCACAAATCTATAATTCAACCACGATCAATCATATATCCTAACAAATTTCTAAATGCCTTGAATTTAGCCTGAACAAGTTGACGACATTTCAACTAAAATTAACCATTTTCTAAAGTCTCCTTCGACTATAATAGGTTAGATATTACACCATATATAATTTATATCTAATATACTATATACTATATAAATAAAGCATACATAAAATCTGTTGTTGCATAATATTCATCGTATATTAAAATTTTTAAATTGATGTACTATTGTGTAATGAGATATTGACAGATTAGCATAATAAGGACAAATCACATACTTAATCGATGGGCTAAAAATAATTGCATTCATTAGTCAAATGCACACACAAAAAGGCCAAATGAATATATGTTGTTTAAATAAAAATATAACGTCAACTTTAAGGATTTATTTATGTATTTTGTTTATTTATATAAATAAAATGCACTAATATGCAAAAGAAAAAATGGTATATCAAATATACTATAAACAGCATATAAACTTGGGAAGTTAGTTACATGAGAGAGAATGTGAGATTATTAATAACTTTGGTGGTCACTCAACTATCAACTCTTTTCACAGAAAGTCACTCAACTTTCATTTTCAACTCAAAAGTCACTTAATTATGACTTCTTTGCATAGAAAGTCACTCACCCTATTTTATTATTTTTTTCACTAAACTTTGCTGACATGGATTATTTTTTTTATGTAAAAAATTTAAAAACCAAATACATATCCATTTAAACCATTTAATGACCCAACCCATTTAATCCGACCCGCTAAAAATATGATATTTAATTTTTTATTTTATGATTGGCTCCCCAAATCATTCTCTTTGTCTTTCTTTCTCCTTAGCGTTCCTTTTCTGCCTTTGTTTAATTTCTAGATTTTAAAATCTCCAAAATTTCACCATTGAAGATGGAATATACTCATGAGCCAAGGAAAAAAACAGGTGGATCTGAAATTAAGGGTTCCAGCTCATCACCTCAGTCCTTGTTTCATGAGGAAGGGATCGATATTTCACAAGAAAACAAGGTATGCTTTAGATTATTTTTTTTTAAAAAAGAAAAATGTATATTTTTGTTTAATCTAGGGTTTATTTTTATCTTTAACTATTTGATCTGTGTTTATAGGGAATATTGTCACAGTTTGAAATTTTTTTAAGTGTAGTACTAGTTGAAGAAGTTCAGGGTGATAGTGTTCTGAGTTTAAGGGATAATGTCGTAGAGGTTGTCCAATATAATATGGTGGGTGAGGTAGAAGATGATAATTTCAATGATCCCGATTATAACTTGGAGGAAGGTGATGGCGATTATCATAATGTTGTTACCGAGCGTCGTCATATGAAGGCGAAAGGTAGACCTAAAAAATATATTGATAGTCGGATGATTGGTGTTGGTCCATCCACTGCTGGAATTTTAATTCCGCAAGTGAATCAAAATGCTGAATCAGATTACGACGATTCTGATGAATTATTGGAGGGGGGTACTGATTCAGAAGACGAGGTAGAATATAAAGAGTATGATGCAGAAAATGACAACCCTATTTTAGAAGTAGGGATGGAGTTTGCCAGCTTTGATCAGTTTAAGAAGGTTTGTATGAATTGGGGGATCAAACATATGAGGCAAATACATTTCGCCACCAATGATAAAAGAAGATGTATTTGTAAATGCAAGCAATCTGGGTGTCCATTTCATGTTTTTGCTAGCCCAATAAGTAAGTTTGATCCTACCATTCAAATCAAAACCTTGAATATAAATCATACCGGTCCTACAGTATCTGACAATTTTCATTTGACACATCAATGGATTGCAAGAAAGTATTTTAATATTTTTAGAGCTGATCCAACTTGGAGTGTTAAGGGAATAATTGCAATAGTGCAGAAGGATCTTGGCTACGCAATAGAATATATGAAGGCATGGAGGGCCAAACGACAAGCTTTGAAATGGGTTTATGGAGATGAGGGGGCACAATATGGAAAATTGTTAAGGTATAGGACTGATTTGTTGTATACAAATCCAGGCTCTAATGTAGAAATTTGGAGAGATGAAAGTAAATTTAAGGGATTTTATGTGTGTCTTGCTCCTTTGAAGGAAGCTTTTAAGTCTGGGTGTAGGCCATTGATAAGCCTAGATGGTTGTTGGCTTAAGGGCACATATGGAGGCAATTTGTTAGCTGTTGTAGCAATTGATCCTAATGATTGCATCTTTCCTGTTGCATATGCTGTGATCGCTGATGCTGAAAGTAAAGAGACTTGGAGTTGGTTTTTAACCAATCTTGGATACGATTTAGAGATAACGAATAGTCACCATATCGCATTCATGTCTGACAGACAAAAGGTGAAACACTAAATTTACATCTCTCTAGTTTACTATTTTATGCAGTATGTTTTTAACTAGTTAAAATCAATGCTACAGGAACTGATTGGGGCTGTTAAGGATTTATTTCCGGAAGCAGAACATAGAAATTGTGTCAGACACATGTATCAAAATTTTAGACAAAAACATAAAGGCAAGACACTAAAGGACCTAGTATGGAATGCAGCAAGAGCAAGTAATGAAGTGCGATTTAGGATATGTATGGAACGACTCGAGCAAGAGGACAAAGAGGCTAGAAAATGGTTTGATCATTCTGAAAGGCCATTCCATACCTGGACAAGAGCATTGTTCAAGACACATAGCAAATGTGACATGCTCTTGCATAATCTTTGCGAAAGTTTCAATAGGTACTTACGTATTCTTGTGTCTATATAAAATATCACTCACATATATTAAGCCTCTCATTATGTCTTTGTATTTTAATTCGTAGATACATTCTTGATGCAAGAGACAAAGCTATTATATCTCTATTGGAAATGATAAAGAATAAGCTTATGAAGAGGTTGTATAAGAAGAAGGAATTGGTTAGCAAGTATCAAGGTCTTATCTGTCCAAAAATTGAAAAAAAATTGAACGAAATAAGACTTGAGGCATCTTTGTTTAGACCAAATTTTTCCGGTGGACCTAAGGTGTCAATTGAGGGTCCAGGAGGACCATTTATTGTGGATATGCAAAAAGGAAGTTGTACATGTAGAAGATGGGATTTAACAGGTTTGCCTTGTCCTCATGCTTTGGTTGGTATTCATGAAAATGGTGATAGAGTTGAAGATTACGTGAGCGTATACTACAAAGTTGAAACTTTCAAAAATGTGTACTCACATTTCATTAATCCAACTAATCCCGAGGATCATTGGCCAGAAATTATGAATGGTGGTGAGGTTCTTCCTCCTAAGATAGTAAGAAAGAAGAGAGGGAGGAAGCCTAAATTAAGACGAAAGGAAGCTGAAGAACTACAAAAACAGAAAAAAGTTGAAGCGCAAAGACAATCGGAAAGTAGGTCAAAGAAATTGGGTGAAGAACTGGCTCCAAAAAAAAAATCAAAAAAAGGCACTATTCATATAAGATGTTCTATATGCAACAAAGATGGACACAATGCAAGAGGACACTATAAGTATGTCAATATTGTTGCGCCAGAAACAATACAACCTTTTGAAACTCAAGACTTGGTGTCTGATTACGTCTCGATGGGAGACTCTAACCAATTTAACCATGACACGTGGGACAATTCTCAACTGGAGGTCAATTTAGCAAATCAATCTATAATAACTCAGGTTGTGATCTACACTTCTAATATTCTATTTCATTAACTGTATATTATATAGCAGATTTTAAAGTTGTAATTTTTTTGTTAGGAATCAAGACAAAAATCAACTGGTGTTGAATGCATTCAAGATGAAGTTGTTGTTCAAGTCACTGATGTTGTAAATGTGAGTGATAAAGGTGATGAATGTGTGCGAGAAGCTTGGTGTGCTCAAGATGAAATTGCTGATTGTGTGCGAGAAACTAGTCGGTGTGCTCAAGATGAAAGTGTTGATTGTGTGGGAGGAGCTCGGCGTGAATAGTATATGAAATATTTTATTTTGTTAAAACTTGTCGTCATATAAGTACTTACTTGAATGTCCACTATCTTGTTGGATTTGACAACTTCAGACAATGGTGGTTGGTATGGACATAATAGAGCTATGAAAAATATCCATGGCAACTACTGATGTGTCCTTGTGCATATTTGACTTATAATGTATCATTTTTATACTTCATGGGATCGAGTAGAAGCTGTTTCATCTAATGCTTAGATAGTTATTCTGCCATATAATGTAATGAAAGACGATATCAATTGAAGATGGAATAGCTACTACTTAATAGAGATTTTGAAATCGAGAAATTAAACAAAGGCAGAAGATGAAAGCTAAGGAGAAAGAAGAGACAGAGAATGATTTGGGGAGCCAATCATAAAATAAAAAATTAAATATCATATTTTTAGCGGGTCGGGTTAAATGGGTTGGGTCATTAAATGGTTTAAATGGATATGTATTTGGTTTTTAAATTTTTTACTTAAAAAAAATAATCCATGTCAGCAAATTTTAGTGAAAAAATAATAAAATAGGGTGAGTGACTTTCTATGCAAAGAAGTCATAGTTAAGTGACTTTTGAGTTAAAAATGAAAGTTGAGTGACTTTCTGTGAAAAGAGTTGATAGTTGAGTGACCACCAAAGTTATTAACTCTTTTGATTGGCATAATCCTTACTTTGAAGTTCAATGAAATATTTTAGGATTATGAATTTTTTTTAAAAAAATATATTTAAAAATAATTTTAAAGAGTTGTATTTTATTGATGTATAAATTCCTCAATTCAAATCACTTGTTCGATGGCAGCCCAATAAATACGAAACAGGGCTTAAAGCCCATTAATAGCCTCTATATAACAGAGAGTTTCCGTGTCACACAATAATTCATTAACGGAACCCTAATTTTACTTTCTCCTCCTCATTCTCGGCAGTTAACGCCGCCGGAGTGTAGGTTTGTTTGCTCAGTACTTTATGCTTATATTTTTCTCTAATTGTGTTTGATTTCGTTTTCTACTTTGTTAATTTCCATTTTTTTTTACGATTTTTGGTTTTGAAAAAGCCCAATGATGGAAAATCTATATATATTGAGCGGCTGTGATGGTTATAGATTCATCAGTTGCCTTTATGCATCACCTGAATATCAGCGGCATCCGCCATTCTTTCTCCCTTTCCTTGTCTCCCTCAACATCACACACAAAAGCACACTTGCACTTTTGCCGCTGATGTTTGTGGTGATGTATGAAAGGCTTCTGATGAGTTCCATCACGATTAGCTGTCTGTGATTTTGAAGCTATGAGATCTGAGGGCTTTACAGTTTTTTTTCCTCAAATTTTCAGTACAGAAACAATCCCTTTTGTCGGTGTGATTGAAACTTCATTTTTAACTTGATAAATTTGCATATCTACTAATTATGCAGTGCTTTTTTCGTATTATTAACGTAATTTGAAGAATTGGAATTTTAAAATTAGGTCAAACAGTTCATATATAGTTAGAACTAATATTGTTTGAACTAATTGAATCAAATTTATCTGACATGTATTGCACAAACGATTAAAAATGTTGTTCAACAATTAATATTTTTTAATTATAATCTTGTTATTTGATCCCTCTTCCATAACTGATTCTTAGAATAGCAAGATGGATGAAAGAAACATAGATAATAATAATATAATCGGAATTATTTTTTGTATCTGTTGGGATATTTTTAAAATCATACATTGATTTGTAATAGGGTTGGGTTGGATTCACTCCAAAAAAAATAATATTTATTAATTTATGAATTATCTCAATCTATTATGAAAATTATCAAATAAAAAATATTCGATGATCTGATATTTAGATAAACAAAAAACATTACTGAATCTCCTAAATTAGTGATTTATCAATGAAAAATCAATAACTTTTTCTAACTGTTTTATTTATAGGGAAAAAAAAACTAATTTAGCAGTAATAATAGTATTAATGACCATGGATTTGTGACAAATTTTAAACTCATAAAATTATTAGAATAATAACACGTTGTAGTAATGTAAATATTATACTAGTGAAATTCAAATTAATTCTTGCGTAATATTCTCTTACTTAATACTCCTTATGTTATTAATTAATTGTTTACATTTGAATTAACACATCTTTAAAAAAATAATTATTGACATAGTGAATTTATCATTTTATCATTAATTATGAAATAAATGAATTAAAATTTTATTTTGAATAATTAATTGAAGGTATAATTAAAAAAAAGTTTTTTTTTTTAATTTATCAAAATGGACAAGTAATTAAGGATAACTATAAAAGTAAATGTGAACGAGTAATTAGGGAGAGAGAAAGTATGATTAAGCCTATCATATATAACTTTTGCAATATTAGCGTTTGGCCATAGATTTCTAAATATTTTTGACAAATATTATTTGGATGAAAATTTGGGTGGAATTTTATCATGTTTTTTGCCAGTATTTGGAAGATATATTTTTATTTTTTTAGAAAAATATGATTTATAACCATAACTTTTTAAAATATTAAAATTAACCATAAGTTTGTATTACAAGTCAATTGGATCTTCGTTACCACAATAACAAATAGTGTCCATGACATAGAGCAATGTGGTAATTAATTTGGAGTGAATGCAACAAACATTATTCCATACATCGTGAAGTAGATAAAACACATGACTTAGTTATCCTGAGGCAATTGTTCATCATTGTCATCAATAATCATATGATCGTTTAACATTCTACGAATATTTCATCACTACTTTGATGTTAAAGTAAAAAATTATGTAATACAACACAAGTAACAATTATAGAGTTTTTTTTTGTAAAAGATAAAAGTTTTAGGTAAAATTTCAGTTATTGAAAGATCCCAAATAATGAGATTTGGCCTAGATACTAGAAAAAAATAGTATTTGAGAATTCGGGATATTTATCAAATAATGACAAAGTGTATGGACAAACACTATTTGCCAAATTTTCCTCCAAATATTATTTGAAAAATCTATGGTCAAACGGGCCCTAAGAATTTGTTTGGCATGACTATTAATAATGACTTATTTTTATATGCACTTTTAAAAAAATAGTTTTCAGAAAAATGTTTTGAGAAAAAATAATATGTGCTTGATTAATTTATTTGAAAATGCTTTTATAAGTAAATTGTATTTGACTAATTTTTTTAAAAAAATGCTTTTGAGAGAAAAAATATTTTAAATATCTATTATAAAAAGTTAATTAAATTTTCTTTTAGTAAAATGTATATATTTAAATTTTCAATTAATATTATCCTCTTATTTTCATAGGATTGAAATCTCTAATTGTTATTTTTTTGTTTCTTTTATATCTTACAACAATATTGTTATTATCTTTTTCTCTAATTATGATAAATTATACGTGATATAATATGTAAAATATAAAATTTATTATATAAAAATAAAAATTATTGTTTTCAAATGAAAAATTTAACCAAACTTATATTAGATATGCTAAATAATTAATAAACATGTATATAAACGTAATATTTTAGTCTTGTCAAAAATAATTTTTTATTTCTGCTTCTGTTTTCAAATAACAGATTTTTTTTTGCTTTTTCCAACAACAAAAGAAAAACTAATATTATTTCTATTTTTTTTAAAATCACTTTTATTAATTTGCCAAATACATTATTTTCAAAAATAAGTGTGTCCGTAAATCCCAAACAGGGTCCAAGTATTCTCAAACCAAAGTGAAACTACCCCTTAGGTTTAATGGTGTTTGGCGTTTTTGCTTCAAGAAAAGTTAACAGCAAGTTTTGAAGTTGAACTGACAAGTAATGTCGAAGTTGAAGGCAAAGTGTTTGAAGAAAGCAGTGGTTCCTTCCACTCTAATACAACATCCATCTCCTGCCAATCTTCAGTCTACTCGTCTTGCCATTCATGTCCGTTAATGCCCTTTTCTCAAAATTCAGTTTTTTATTTTGTGCATACAAAATTCAATCTAATTTCTTTTTGAGAGCAGATGAATGATGATAATGATTCTTCTTGTTGGGTTTACATTGCATCTGGCTGCCGCATTTATAAAGTTCTTGTAAGTCCTTTCCATAATGTCTTTGTACATGTATAATTAACGCTTCATATATACCAACTTGTGTTCAAAAATCAAAACTTGGTGTATAATGATGTGTTATTATTATTTACTCTAGTCCTTTTGCTTTATCTATTGAATTATTCTAACTGATTGTGATTTCAACACTCATGTCTGAGATGTTTGCGCTTCTTGTTCGGGAGGTAAATTACAAGCTATAGGCCCAATGGACGATTCAGAATTTTCACTGAGGGGCTCGAAAAATAAAAGTATAGTGCTTTGAGATTTGAATTCGGAACCTAAACGATTGAATTTTGAAACTCCCTAAACAACTAAGCCAACCTCTAGTTTTGTGTACAAGGAATTCCAAGTCTATATATACACTAAAAAAAGAAACTTTATATACATAAGTGTAATATTTGTCAAGGGTATTTAGATGAACACCTTGCCCCCTCCTAGATCCGACCTTGGCTATAACGAGACAGAGAGAGAGATTGAGGGTTGAGGGGAGGAGCTGAATAAGCTGCTTTGTTGTACCACTTTGTTCTTTGTACTTATCTGGTCTATATATGATGATGAGTTCATATTGACTTCACAAACATGCTTGAAGGCTATTAGTTGCATAAACCTTACTAAATGTGTTGATAAACATGTTGGATTAAGAAGCAACGGATGTTCAATTTGTTTTCATTTTCACTGTACAGGTTCCAATGGAAAATTCATTGCTCAATCTAGGAAAGGAGGACCTTCTAATTCCTGAACAATGTGAGGTACACTTGCCATTTCTTCTATCATAATGAAAGATGTTAAGTGTGAAGTAGCTTACTAATATTGTTAATTTGAAGGTTCTAGAAGCTTCAGTGGTCAATCGCTGCCCGCATCGATCAGAAATCCAAAGTATAGTGCTAGCTGAAACTGAATGTAAGATATCGAGATATTTACCTTTTGAATTTTGACAGCCCTTTGCGATATTCTGAAAAGCTTGTTCTTATTATTCTCTTATTCTGAAATTATCTTCTTAAGTAATAACAGAGAGAGAAAGATGATATAGAAATTAGTGACAGAGAAGAGGAAATTTGGAAAGAAAGACAGAAATGGCCTGCTATATCATATCATTGAATCGTAAAGTTTTTGTCGCATCTTTTCTTACATAAGTTGGTAATGCATCATGCTTGCGGTCCTGTATATTTTAAGGGCTTTCTACCACTTCTTCAAGAACTTGCTGCTATTGTTCCTACTAGCTTCACTAGTTTTTGGCTGCACGTTCCTTATTGCTACTACTATCCGTTAGTTTGCAAATAGTTTCTTTTATGTATCTGAAGCAGCTAATCTTTACCTTTCAACAGCTTAATGATCTGTCTAGTTCTCTACAGGCTCTGGTTGCTCAATGCTGGGAAGCGTGGATTCTTATGGTCACCTTATTGTCTCTAGATTGGATGCCAGTGGTGACTGTATCTCTCCTATTTATTTTTCATTACTTAGCTGAACGGTGATGGATTCCGTTAAAAATTAGCAGAATCTTGGAGTTGAAATTTTGGTTTACCTCTGTTAAACCTATTTTTTCCCATTGATATAGGCGTAAGGCCGCTGTTAATTAATAACTAAATTTACCAATTATGGGGCCTGATTTGCTCACTTAATAGTTTGGTTTTGCTACTTATAATTTCTCTAAAGAATCTTCAGTAAAGATGCTATATTTTGATTACTATTACCTGGCATATAAGTGAAATAGTGTACCAACTTGATTTGAGAAATTGATGATCTTGCTATTGAGTAGATCTAAGAGAAATTGTTACGACTTTTACTGATGAGTTATCCCCACATTTACTTTAGCATGATATTTCGGTTACAGCTTGATGATTTCCTCATATTCTAGATGTCAACGGGCTTACATATTCTGTCTCTCCTCGAGATTGCGGTGTTGGAGAAGGTAGCTGGGCAGGCCTGTGCTTCAATCCCACTCAACGATCCATGGTATTTCATCTCATATGTCTCCTAGGTTGGAGTCTGTAATCATTATGTTGATGTTTCACATCTGCAGCTTCTTCCCGTTCACTTTAAATTTGTAGGAGAACCACCAATTAACAAATAATTAATGGGCACTTTGAAACATGTTGATCCTGGAAGACTAATATCGTAACTCACTTAGATCAATCAGTTCAAGCATGGTATTGTGCACGTGGGTGCAAAATAGAGGCAGTTGGTGTGGAGATGAGACCTTAACCTTGTCAGCTGACTAGTTTGCAATCTATTTCTTGTTGTGTATTTACCATCATGCTTCAATGTAGCTTGGGTCCTTTGCCTGATAATTCCAGATAGACTAGTCTGCCTTTTTTTAACCTCTACCGTTTACTGAGAAATTTGAAATGATGGCATGGACTAGCATCCGAATATCCTCTTCTCTGAATGTAGCATTGCCTGGTATTTTTTTTTTGCTCCATGTGAACTGGCTTACTAAGCTACACAGCTTGTTGGTCAATGTACCCGATTAAAACAGTGGGTTATTCTTGGTATTATATTGGCTATTCAAATGGACTTTAAAGCACCTTCTTTTTTTTCTGAAACTTGTGAGTTGTGACAGTAACTCTAAGCACTTTTAAGTTGATGATTTGAACCTTGGAAGGAAAATGAGACGGTTGACTTTGTTCATCTGCACAATCATTTCCTGTTTTTTTTTTCTCCTCTTTTTAACATCCTCTGTGCTTGTGTGTGTCTTGGAAAGAGTAAGTGTTTCATTTGTGGCATATTTCTTGGCTTCTGCCTGAATTTCAGTATTTTCTGGCCTTATACCTCAGGTAGCTGTGGCTCACAATTACTCTAAAAACCATTGATGTCTATGATCAAGATATTCATGTCCGCACATTACGTCCGTAAGTGCTTATCTTTGCTTCAGAGACAGTAGATCATTTACTGTATAATCTCAAACTTTTAATTCTATTTTTGCTATTATGCTTTCCATTTTGAGATATTGTTTATATGTACAGCAGCACGTTACAAAAAATCATACATCTACATTCATATATCCTTTCGAGATAGCCTGGACTGTTTTATTCTACTTGGAGGCGTTGCTAGACTACTACTACCATGGAAGCTTTTCTGCTACCTTGGTCCATTTAAGCAATGTTGTTAATTAAAAAAAAAAACAGTAAACTATTGCCTGATGCTGATTTAAGTACTCGTGACAGATGTAAACAAATCTGAACAGTGGTTCTATATTTCTAGAGCTCTTATATGCATGACTTGAGTCATAAGTTTGCATCTTTCTCTTTGTGTAGGGATTTGTGTTGGCATGTCTTTAGATCTTAATATATCAACCAAAAAACGAAAGAAATTAAAAAAAAAGCATGGCAATAGTTACCGTGTAGAAAAGTTCCACAAAAATATCTAACAAACGATTTATAGAATTGGGTGTACCTGGTTTTATGAAGATTATGATTGACATTTATCTTTGAAAAGGGGGCCCGGGTGGGCGGTTCAATAATCAAGGATTCAATCATAAGCCTTCAATTGTTGAAAAACCCTCTCTTTGTTGCTCTGGTGTTATTGAAAGCCAAAGCTTTAGTGTTAAAGAGGAGAACATGCAAAATGTTGTTAAGCCTTGATTAACTTCACTTTTCACCACAGGTGCACACAAAATTGCATTGAGAATTTAGATCAACATTGCTCATTTTTCCCAGAGTTTCTTCATCCTCGTATAAAAACCAGTGATATCCAAGATGCTTGTACAAGATCATTTATCTCTTTTTGAAGCTGATAGAGCTTACAACCATTTGTTTGGTCATACCTTTCCCCAATTCACCCCACAATTCCTGTGCATTACTAACATATTGCAAGCTGTCTCTTAGATCTGGTGATAGTGAATTGAGAATCCAAGAGGTTACATGTCGTCACACCTTTCCCACTGCTGAAAACTAGGATCAGCAGGATCAGGTCTTATAATTTTTCCATTGACGAATCATGTTTACTCTTAACAGACAAAGCTTTAAGAACAGCTCTCCTCCAAAGATCTATAACCAGTACCATCGAAAAACACAGGCAACAGAGATGAACTTGCATTCTCAGAAGGATGCAAGTAGAGAGGGCTAGAACTGTCCATCCTAACAGTGGTGTGGAACCAGTCTGAATTGGATCGACTTGAGTATCAACCAGAGTGAACCTAGATCGTGATTGAATTAAAAAAAAATTAATACAAGTTGAGCAACAATAGCTGAAACTAAGAATTGAAAAAAAACTTGAAAACAAAACTCAAGGACAGAAGGAAGCAACAATGTCGATTGATTATCAACAATCTCAGAAAACTCAAAAATCAACACATGAACTCGATATAAAAACTCACAGACTGATGTGGATGCGGGAAAAGGAGGCAGGATCTATGTCCAAGAACTCTGATACCATGAGAAAATCAGTAGTCTATGATCACACAATTGAGTTCCTCCATTGATGAGCTTTGAGCTCATATGAAGAAGGGAGAAGCAGAGAAGAAAGATTCTGGAAAAAGATCCGTTTTCATTTAATGTGTATAAGTACTAACTATTACATGAGAATCTATATATATAGATACAGAAACAAAGCTAGCTAGCTAAAAACTTCTGTAACTGACTCTAACTAACAATGTACAATAATAAGTAATTTTGTGAAGCTACAGTAATAACTAACTTATATTCTTATCAAATTCACTTTGATGCACTGTATTTGCTACAAATTACACTTGATTTGATCTTATATATATGAGATACATGTCAAACGCACTAGATTTATATATCGCGAGACCAAAATCTAGTAAGAAAATAATTTCAAAAACTCACATGAAGACATGTAATAATTTATAAACGAATGTAATTTGTGTTATTTGCCTTTTATTCTAAATATAATTATAAAAATTCATCTTAAAATATCTAATCTCTCTGATGAAAATTATTTAACCTAATATTAAATGAGAATACCTAAGTTTTAGCAAAATTTAGTGGATTCTTATCATTCCTAAATTTAAAGCCTAATCAATGACCCAAATCTATAATTCAACCACGATCAATCATAATATCCTAACAAATTTCTAAATGCCTTGAATTTAGCCTGAACAAGTTGACGACATTTCAACTAAAATTAACCATTTTCTAAGTCTCCTTCGACTATAATAGGTTAGATATTACACCATATATAATTTATATCTAATATACTATATACTATATAATAAAGCATACATAAAATCTGTTGTTGCATAATATTCATCGTATATTAAAATTTTTAATTGATGTACTATTGTGTAATGAGATATTGACAGATTAGCATAATAAGACAAATCACATACTTAATCGATGGGCAAAAATAATTGCATTCATTAGTCAAATGCACACACAAAAGGCCAAATGAATATATGTTGTTTAAATAAAAATATAACGTCAATTTTAAGGATTTATTTATGTATTTTGTTTATTTATATAAATAAAATGCACTAATATGCAAAAGAAAAAATGGTATATCAAATATACTATAAACAGCATATAAACTTGGGAAGTTAGTTAGATGAGAGAGAATGTGAGATTATTAATAAACTTTGGTGGTCACTCAACTATCAACTCTTTTCTACGAAAGTCACTCAACTTTCATGTTCAACTCAAAAGTCACTTAATTATGACTTCTTTGCATAGAAAGTCACTCACCCTATTTTATTATTTTTTTCACTAAACTTTGCTGACATGGATTATTGTTTTTACTGGTAAAAAAATTTAAAAACCAAATACATAATCCATTTAAACCATTTAATGACCCAACCCATTTAATCCGACCCGCTAAAAATATGATATTGTAATTTTTCATATTTATGATGTTGGCTCCCCCAATATCATTCTCTGTGTCTTTCATTCTCCTTAGCGTTTCCTTTTCTGCCTTTTGTTTAATTTCTAGATTTTAAAAATTCCAAAATTTTCACCATTGAAGATGGACAATATACTCATGAGCCAAGAAAAAAACAGGTGATTCTGAATTAGAGGGTTCACGCTCATTGCACTCGTCAGTCCTGTTGTTCATGAGGAAGGAGTCGATATTTCACAAGAATTAACAAGCTTATGTCTTAGATTTTTTTTTTAAAAAAGGAAAATGTTAAGTTTGTTGTTTAATAGAGCGTATTATTCTTTTATCATTTATAATTTGATCGTGTTGTTTAAATAGCGGATTATTGTCACAGTTTAAATTTTTTTAAGTGTAAGTTCTCTAGTTTGCAAGAAGTGTCAGGGTAATAGTGTTTTCTGAGGTTTAAGGTATAATGTCGTAGAGGTGTTGTCCAGAGTATAATATGGTGCGGTCGAGTATGATTAGATGATAATTTCAATGATCCGATTATAACTTGGAGGAAGGTTGATGGCGTTACTAGTAAGGTTTCTTACGTTATGCGCGTTCGTCATATGATTGCTGAAGGTTCTGAAAGTAGACCTAAAAAATATTATTGATACGTCGTGAGGTGATTGCGTGTTGGTCCATCCACTGCTGGTATTATTTACATTCCGCAAGTGAATATAATATGCTTGAAGTCAGATTTATCGACGATTCTGATTGAATTAGTGGAGGGGGCGTCTGTTGTATTCAGAAAGACGAGGTAGAATATAAAGAGTATGAATGCAGAAATGACTAACCCTATATTTATAGAAGTGAGGGATGGAGTTTTGCCCTTGACCGTCTTTTTGCCTTGTTTATCTTCTATGCTTTCTTGCTTTAAGAAGTGTTTTGTATGTAAGTTGGTGGATCACATTATGAGGCAAATACATTTTCCGCCACCTAATGATCAACAAGAATATGTATTTGTAAATGCATAGCAATCTGTGGGTGTGCCATTTCTTATGTTCTTTGCTAGCTTCCAATAGAGTTAATTGTTTGATATCCGTACCATTGCAAATCAAATCCTGAATATAATTATCATACGGTCCTACAGTATGCTTGAGCTGAATTTATCATTTGACACATCAATGGATTGCTCAAGTAATAGTATATTTCGTAATATTTCTTAGAGCTGGATCCAACTTGGAGTGTGTAAGGGAATAATTGCAATAGTGCAGAAGGATCTTGGCTACGCAATAGAATATATGAACGGCAGGAGGGCAAACGACAAGCTTTGAAATGGGTTTTATGGAGATGAGTGGTGGACAATATGGAAAATTTGTTAAGGTATAGGACATGATTTGTGTTATAGCACACAGTTCAGTTCCTCTATGTAGAATATTGGGAGAATAAAGTCAATATAAGGGATTTTATGTTGTCTTGCTCCTTTGATAGGAAGCTTTATTAGTCTGGAGTGTGGATCCATTTGGACTAAGTTTCCTAGGATGGTGTTGACTGCTTAATGGCCACATATGGAGGCAATTTTGTTAGCTGTTGTAGCAATTGATCCAATGATTGCCATCTTTCCTGTGCATAGATGCTTGTGATCGCTGAGTGCTATGAAAGTAGAAACCGAGATTACTTGGAGTGGTTTTTTTGACCAATCTTGGATTACGATTTAGAGATAACAGAATAGTCACCATATCGCAAATTCATGGTCTGTTACAGATCAAAAGGTGAAACACTCACAATTTACATTCTCTCTAGTTTTACTTTTACTTGTGTATGCAGTAGGTGTTTTTAACTAGTTAAAATCAATGCGATTCATCGGCAACTGAGTGGGGCTGTCCTAAGGGGATTTATTCTCGGAAGCAGAGACAGAAAATTGTTGTCAGAGCATATGATCAAAACACAGTTTTTAGGACACAAAACATAAAGGCAAGACACTAAAGACCTTTAGTATGGAATGCCAGCAAGGCAAGTAATGAAGTTGCGATTTAGGATATGTATGGAACCGACTTACTGAGCATATGAGGACACAAAGAGGCTAGAAAATGGTGTTGATCATTCTGAAAGCCCATTCCATATCCTGGACTAGCAGCATCTGTTTTCAAGAATCATAAGCAAATTGTGCATGCTGCTTGCATCAACTTCTTGCGAAAGTTCAATAGGTATCTTTACGAGTTCTTGTGTCTATATAAAAATCACTCACATATTATTAGAGCCTCTCATTATTGCATCTTTGTATTTTAATTCGGTAGATACATTTCTTGATTGCAAGAGACAAGAGCTATTAATCTCTATTGGAAATGATGAAAGAATATGCTTATGAAGAGGTTGTATACAGAAGAGGAATTTGTCTAAAGTTATCTAGTCTTATCTGTCCAAAAATGTGAAAAAAAATTGAACGAAAGTAAGACTGAGGGCCAACTTTTGTTTAGACCAAAATTTTTCCGGGTGGACCTAAGGTGTCAATGTGAGGTCCAGGAGGACCATTTATTTGTGGATATGCCAAAAAAGGAAGTTGTACATGTAGGAAGATAGGGTATTTTAACAGGTTTCCTTGTGGTCCTCATGCTTTGCGTTGGTATTCATGAAAAATGGTGATAGAGTTGAAGATTACGGTGAGCGTATACTACAATAAGTGTGAAACCTTTCAAAAATTGGTGTTGTACTCACATTTCATTATCCAACTAATCCGAGGAATGCATTGGCCAGAAATTAATGAATGGTGGTGAGGTTCTTCCTCTTAAGATAGTAAGAAAGAAAGTAGAGGAGAGGAAGCCTAAATTAAGACGAAAGGAAGCTGAAGAAACTACAAAAACAGAAAAAAGTTGAAGGCGCAAAGACAAATGCGGAAAGTAGGTCAAAGAAATTGGGTGAAGACTGGCTTCCAAAAAAAAAATCAAAAAAAGGCACTATTCATAAAGATGTTCTATATGCAACAACAGATGGACACAATGCAAAAGAGATCACTATAAGTATGTCAATAATTGTGCGCAGAAACAATACATTACCTTTGAAACTCAAGACTTTTGGTGTCTGTATTACGTCTGCTGATGGTGAGACTTCTAACCAATTAACCATGACACTGGGACAATTCTCAACTGGAGGTCAATTTAGCAAATCAATCTATAATAACTCAGGTTGTGATCTACACTTCTAATATTCATATTTCATTAACTGTTATATTATATAGCAGATTTTAAAGTTTGTAATTTTTTTGTTGTAGAATCAAGACAAAAATCAACTGGTGTTATATGCATTCAAGATGAAAGTTGTTGTTCAAGTCACTGCATGTTGTGAATCGTGGAGTGATAAAGGTGATGAATGTGTGCGAGAAGCTTGGTGTGCTCAAGATGAATTCTGATGTGTGCGATGAAACCTAGTCGGTGTGCTCAAAGAATGAAAGTGTTGATTGTGTGGAGGACTCCGGTCGTGAATAGTATATGAATCTTTATTTTGTTAAAACTTGTTCGTTCATATAAGTACTTACTTGAATGTCCACTAGTCTTGTTGGCATTTGAACAACTTCAGACATATGGTGGTGGTATGGACATAATAGAGCAGATATTGAAAAATATCCATGGCAACTACTGATGTGGTCTTGCTGCATTATTTGGACTTATAATGATCATTTTTATACTTCATGGGATCTGAGTAGAGCTTTTGCATCTAAATGCTCTAGATAGTTATTCTCGCCATATAGGATGTATATGAAGACGATATCAATTGAGAGATGGAATAGCTACTACTTATAGAGATTTTAAATCGAGAAATAAACAAAGGCAGAAGATGAAGCTAAGGAGAAGAAGAGACAGAGATGATTTGGGAGGAGCCAATCATAAAATAAAAAATTTAATTCATATTTTTTAGCGGGTCGGTTAAATGGTTGGGTCATTAAATGGTTTAAATGGATATGTATTTGGTTTTCAACATTTTACTTAAAAAAATAATCCATGTCAGCAAATTTTAGTGAAAAAATAATAATAAATAGGGTGAGTGCTTTCCTATGCCAAAGAAGTCATAGTTAGGTGACTTTGACGTTAAAAATTGAAAAGTTGTGAGTGACTTTCTGTGAAAAGAAGTTGATAGTTGAGTGACCACCAAAGTTATTACTCTTTTGATTGGCATAATCCTTACTTTGAAGTTCAATGAAATATTTTAGGATTATGAATTTTTCTTAAAAAAATATATTTAAAAATAATTTTAAAGAGTTGTATTTTATTGATGTATAAATTCCTCAATTCAAATCACTTGTTCGATGGCAGCCCAATAAATACGAAACAGGGCTTAAAGCCCATTAATAGCCTCTATATAACAGAGAGTTTCCGTGTCACACAATAATTCATTAACGGAACCCTAATTTTACTTTCTCCTCCTCATTCTCGGCAGTTAACGCCGCCGGAGTGTAGTTGTTTTGCTCAGTACTTTATGCTTATATTTTTCTCTAATTGTGTTGATTTCGTTTTTCTACTTTGTTAATTTCCATTTTTTTTTACGATTTTGTTTGAAAAAGCCCAATGATGGAAAATCTATATATATTGACGGCTGTGATGGTTATAGATTCATCAGTTGCCTTTATGCATCACCTGAATACAGCGGCATCCGCCATTCTTTCTCCCTTTCCTTGTCTCCCTCAACATCACACACAAAAGCACACTGCACTTTGCCGCTGATGTTTGTGGTGATGTATGAAAGGCTTCTGATGAGTTCCATCACGATTAGCTGTCTGTGATTTTGAAGCTATGAGATCTGAGGGCTTTACAGTTTTTTTTCCTCAAATTTCAGTACAGAAACAATCCCTTTTGTCGGTGTGATTGAAACTTCATTTTTACTTGATAAATTTGCATATCTACTAATTATGCAGTGCTTTTTTCGTATTATTAACGTAATTTGAAGAATTGGAATTTTAAAATTAGGTCAACAGTTCATATATAGTTAGAACTAATATTGTTTGAACTAATTGAATCAAATTTATCTGACATGTATTGCACAAACGATTAAAAAATGTTGTTCAACAATTAATATTTTTTAATTATAATCTTGTTATTTGATCACCTCTTCCATAACTGATTCTTAGAATTAGCAAGATGGATGAAAGAACATAGATAATAATAATATAATCGGAATTATTTTTTGTATCTTATAGTTGGGATATTTTTAAAATCATACATGATTTGTAATAGGGTTGGGTTGGATTCACTCCAAAAAAAATAATATTTAATTATTTATGAACTCTATCTCAATCTATTATGAAAATTAATCAAATAAAAAATATTTTCGATGATCTTCCTGAATTTAGCATACACAAAAAAGCATTACTGGAATCTCCTAATTAGCCTGATTTATCATGAAAAATCAATAACTTATTTCCTAACTGTTTTAAGTTTATAGTTTTTTGGAAGGAAAAAAACTAATTTTAGCCAGTAATAATAGTATTAATGGACCATGGATTGTGTGACCAAGCAATTTTTAGAACTCATAAAATTATTAGAATAATAACACGTTAGTTAGTAATGTAAATGAGGTTACTACTGTGGAAATGTGCAAAATTAATTCTTGCGTAATATTCGTCTACTTAATTACTGCCTTATGTTTTATTTATTATTGTTTAATTTGAATTAACACATCTTTAAAAATAATTATTCGACATAGGTGAATTCTATCATTTATTCATTAATTATGAATAAATGAATTGAAAAATTTTATTTTGAATAATTAATTGAAGGTATATCATCATTAAAAAAAAGTTTTTTTTTTTTAATTATCAAAATGGAAAGTAATTAAGGGATAACTATAAAAGTAAATGTGAACAGAGGTAATTAGGTGAGGAGAGAAAGTGATGATTAAGCCTATCATATAGGTAACTTTGCAATATGTAAGCCGTTTGGACCATAGATGTTCTAAATAGTTTTTGACAAATATTATTTGGATGAAAAATTTGGAGTGGAATTTTATCATGTTTTTTATGCCAGTATTTTGGAGAGATATATTTTTAATTTTTTTTAGAAAAAATATGATTTAAACCATTAACTTTTTAAAATATTAAAATTAACCATTAGTTGTATTACAAGTCATATTGGATCTTCGTTACTTATCAATAACAAAATAGTGGCTCAGTGACATAAGAGCAATGTGGTAATTAATTGGAGTGAATGCAACAAACATTATTCCATACATTCGTGAAGTAGATAAAACACCATGATTAAGTTATCCCTGGCAGGCAATTGTTCATCATTTGTCATCAATCAATCATATGAATCGTCTCTAACACTTCTACGAATATTTCATACTACTTTGATGTTAAGTAAAAAATTATGTAATACAACACATAGTAACAATATAGAGTTTTCTTTGTAAAAGATAAAAGTTTTAGGTAAAAATTTCAAGTATTGAAAGATCCAAAAATGAGTTTGGCCTGAGTACTAGAAACAATAGTACTTTGAGAATATCTTGCGATATTTATCAAATAATGATCAAAGTGTACGTGACTAAACACTATTTTGCCAAATTTTCCTCCTAAATATTAGTTTGAAAAATCTATGGTCAAACGGGCCCTAAGAAATTTGTTGTTGGCCATGACTATTATTTAATATGACTCTTATTTTTATATCGCACTTTTAAAAAAAATAGTTTTCAGAAAATGTTTTGAGAAAAAATAATATCTGCTTGAATTAATTTATTTGAAATGCTTTTTAATAAGTAAATTGTATTTGACTAATTTTTAAAAAAAATGCTTTTGAGAGAGAAAATACTTTTAAATATCTATTATAAAAAAGTTAATGTAATTTTCTTTTAGTAAAAGTGTATACTATTCTAAAATTGTCAATTTAAGTATGTATCCTCTATTTTCATAGGATGAATCTTCTAATTGTTATTTTTTTGTTTCTTTTATAGTCTTTACAACATGATTATTGAGTTTTTCTTCTAATTATGTAAATAGTGAGATCACTAATATGTAAAGATATAAATTCTATATTATATTAACAATAATAATATATTGTTTCATATAGAAGATAATTCTTAACCAAACTTAATATTAGATATGTCTAATAATTAATTTAATACATGTATATAAACGTTAATATTTATGTCCTTGTCTAAAAATATAATTTTAATTCTCGTGCTGTCTGTTTTCAAATAACAGATTTTTTTTTGCCTTTTTCCAACAACAAAGAAAACTAATATATTATTTCTATTTTTGTTTTAAAATCACTTTATTAATTTGCCAAATACATTATTTTTCAAAAATAAGTGTGTCGCCAAATCCCAAACTAGGGTCATAGTATTCTCAAACCAAAAGTGAAAACTACCCCTTAGGTTTAATGGTGTTTGGCGTTTTGCTTCAGTAAGTTAAATAACAGCAAGTTTTGAAGTTGAACTGACAAGTAATGTCCGAAGTTGAAGGCAAAGTGTTTGAAGAAAGCAGTGGTTCCTTCACACTCTAATACAACCATCCATCTCCTGCCAATCTTCAGTCTACTCGTCTTGCCATTCATGTCCGTTAATGCCCTTTTCTCAAAATTCAGTTTTTTATTTTGGCATGAAAATTCAATCTTTAATGTTCCTTTTGAGAGCAGATGAAATGATGATAATGATTCTTCTTGTTGGTTACATTGCATTCCTGCGCTGCCGCCATTTATAAAGTCCTTGTAAGTCCTTTCCATAAGTCTTTGTAACAGGTATAATTAACGCTTCATATATACCAAAGCTTGTTTCAAAAATCAAAACTGGGGTGTTAATGATGTGTTATTATTATTTACTCTAGTTCCTTTGCTTATCTATTGAATTATTCTAACTATTGTGATTTCAACACTCATGTCTGAGATGTTTTCGCTTTCTTGTTCGGGCAGGTAAATTACTAAGCTATAAGGCCCAATGGACGATTCAGAATTTTCAACTGAGGGGCTGAAAAATATAAAGTATATGCTTTGAAGATTTGAATTCGGAACACTAAACGATTTGAATTTTGAGAAACTCCCTAAAACAACTAAGCCAAACCTCTAGTTTTGCTGTACAAGGAATTCCAAGTCTATATATACACTAAAACAAAGAAACTTATATACATAAGTTGGTATAGTTGTCAAGGTATTTAGATGAACACCTTTGCCCTCCTAGATCCGAGCCTTTGGCTATAAGAGACAGTAGAGAGAGAGATTGAAGGGTTGGATGGGAGGAGCTGAATAAGGCTTGCTTTGTTGCTCACCACTTTGTTCTTTGTACTTATCTGGTCTATTATATGATGATGAGTTCATATTGACTTCACAACCATGCTGAAGGCTTATTAGCTTCATAAACACTTACTAAAATGTGTTGGATAACATGTTGGATTAAAGAAGCAACGAAATGTTCAATTTGTTTTTCATTTTCCCACTGTAACAGGTAGTCAATGGAAAATTCATTAGACTACAATCTAGGAAAGGAGACCTTCTAATCCTGAACAAATGTGAAGGTACACTTGCCATTTCTTCTATCATGAATGAAAGATGTTAAGTGTGAAGTAGCTTACTAATATTGTTTAATTTGAAGTTCTAGGAAGCCTTCCAGTGGTCAATCGCTTGACCCGCATCGATCAGAAATCCCAAAGTATAGTGCTAGCTGAAAGCTGAACTGTAAGATATCGAGATTATTTATTACCATTTGAATTTGCCAGCAGCTTCTCTTTGGCATATTCTTGAAATAAGCTTGTTTCTTATTTTATTCTTCCTATTCCCATTGATAATTATCTTCTTAAGTAATACAGAGACGAGAGAATG
Organism: Solanum lycopersicoides; assembly: GCA_022817965.1. NCBI lineage: Eukaryota > Viridiplantae > Streptophyta > Magnoliopsida > Solanales > Solanaceae > Solanum > Solanum lycopersicoides. Next base: position 83,677,912 of record CM040621.1, read on the forward strand.
ATGATATAGAAAATTAGTGACAAGAGAAGAGGAACATTGTGGAAAGGGAAAGTTAGGGGTATGAAGTGATCTAGTTGTTCTTCTAAGGATAGGTGCATTATCACAAGATGATATAGATGCAGGTATGATTGTGAGGTGATTAATGTGTTGATAGGAGGTTGAATATCAGGAGTTGTAGGTGAGACTGTGTTTTCAACACTGTTAGTACTTACTTGATTTGTACTGAAGTCATAAGATGTGTTAATGTCCAGTGATTCAGCATTAGAAAAAATGCTAACTGAATTAGGTATACAAGCAAAATTGTTAGAGGAGTGAACTAAGAGTTTTAAAACTGAAGGAAAACTAGAACCATCAGGAGCTAGGACAAAAGGAAACACAGACTCATGAAAAACAACATCTCTAGACACATGAACTCTCTTGGTGACTAAATCTAAAACATAAGGTTAAACTTTTTTATTGAAGGGATATCCAACAAAAATGTGTGGTGTTACCCTTGGTTCAAACTTATCTTTATGAGTTTTCAAAGTAGTGGAGAAGCATAGACAAACAAAACTCTTAAGGTGAGAATATGTAGGGTGTGTATGGTACAACAGTTTATATGGTGTCCTATTTTGTAAAACTTTGGAAGGCAACCTATTAATGATGTATGTTGTTGTAAGTACACACTCTCTCCAGTATTGCATGGGCAATTTGGACTGAAATAAGAGTGCTCTTGCTGTTTCAAGAAGGTACTTGTGTTTTCTTTCAACTACACCATTTTGTTGAGGTGTGTAAGGACAAGACTTTTGGTGTATTATTCATTTCTCTTGGAAAAAATGAGTGGCTTCAGTAGATGTGAATTCCATACCAGTATCAGATCTGAGAATCTTCAATTTGGCTTGAAATTGGTTTTCCACAAGTGACACAAAAGCTTTGATTGTTTGTAGGGCATTACTTTTAGACCTTAGTAATTGTGTCCAAGTTGATCTAGAAAATTCATCTACTATGGTCAAAAAATAATGATAACCATCATGAGTGGGAATGTGGTATGGTCCTTATAGATCAACATGGAGCAATTCAAAAACTTTGGTTGTGTTGGTTGTACTTTCTGGAAATGGCATTCTAGTTTCCCTAGCCATGGGACATATGGAACAAGTAAAGGGTTGTCTAGGTGAGAAATGAATAGGTATAGTTTGGATGCTTCTCATCTTTATAAAGGGTACATGGCCTAGTCTAGCATGCCACAAGAGTTCATCTCTATGAGAGTTATCATATTTAACAAAAAAAAAAGAACAATCAGTAATATGACATGGAGAATCAGAACTAGAACAACCATCTTTATTGATAGAAAAAGATTATTTTACAATAGATGATGGTGCTGAAACATCATTACATTTTACTAAAGAAGAAACTATATGTCTTTGATTTGAAGAATCATGAGATTTCCTGATGCTATTAGGAAGTGGAAAACAGTTGTGACACTCTGAACACAAGAAGTACAAGCCATTCTTGGCTCTACCAAGTTCCAGAGGGCTCTTTAGAGAAGGGCCCTACAACAAACAAGAAACACTGTTAAAACTTGCCACACCTTTGAGTTGAAACACCAAACAATGAACTGAAATTACATTGAACTTGAAACTAGGTACAAAAAGCACTTTCTGCAGAGTTAAAACTGGACTTAAACAAAAATCATCAACTTCAGTAACTTTGACCTTGTAACCATTTGGTAAACTGATAAGGAAGAGAGATGTGAGTGGTCTAATGTTTGTGAGTGTGGATTTATTGTAGGTCATGTGATGTGATGCTCCTGATTCTATAATCCAAGAATCAACAGTTAACTTTGCACATTTACAAGAAAGATCACCTATCTCAGTAATAGAGGAATAACAAACAAGTATACCTGCAAGGTTCACAACTCCACTCAACATGTTTTCTGGAGTATTTGCAGTTCCATGTCCAACCTGCAGTGATCCTAAGTGGTTAAGCAGTTGTTCATACTGATTTTTAGACAAATTCAATGGCATTTGCCTCTTTAACCCAGGATCCTCTTCACATTTACTTCTATCACTTTCAGAAGTACATGTATTTGCTGCAGAAACAACATTATTTCCCTTAGAGAATTTGAAATTGGGTGGATATCTATGTAGCTTGTAGCATTTGTCTTTTGTGTGGCCTGTTCTTCTGCAGAAATTACAATATAGAGAAGCTCTGCTAGTACTAGAGTTTCCTCTAAACACATTTGTGTTGCTTGAATTTCCAAATGTTCCTGTATTTTCTCTAGATGAATTCTAGGTGGTTCTGGGTCCTCCTTTGGTACCTGCATTGTTGTAAGAGGAGATAAAAACATTCAAAGAGGTCGAATCTAAGGCAGTATGATTATGAGGCTTCACTTCTCTTTGTTTTTTCTCTTGAGATAATATGGCAAAAACTTGTGCCATGCTAGGTAATGTGCTCATCATGAGAATGTTCCCCCTGATGGCAGTGTACATTTCATTTAGCCCCATCAGAAAATGGATAAGTCTTCTATCTTGTTCAGCCTTGATTAACTTCACTTTTCCACCACAGGTGCACACAAAATTGCATTGAGAATTTAGATCAACATTGCTCATTTTTCCCAGAGTTTCTTCATCCTCGTATAATAACCAGTGATATCCAAGATGCCTTGTACAAGATCATTTATCTCTTTTTGAAGCTGATAGAGCTTACAACCATTTGTTTGGTCATACCTTTCCTCCAATTCACCCCACAATTCCTGTGCATTACTAACATATTGCAAGCTGTCTCTTAGATCTGGTGATAGTGAATTGAGAATCCAAGAGGTTACCATGTCGTCACACCTTTCCCACTGCTGAAAACTAGGATCAGCAGGATCAGGTCTTATAATTTTTCCATTGACGAATCATGTTTTACTCTTAACAGACAAAGCTTTAAGAACAGCTCTCCTCCAAGATCTATAACCAGTACCATCGAAAACAACAGGCAACAGAGATGAACTTGCATTCTCAGAAGGATGCAAGTAGAGAGGGCTAGAACTGTCCATCCTAACAGTGGATGTGGAACCAGTCTGAATTGGATCGACTTGAGTATCAACCAGAGTGAACCTAGATCGTGATTGAATTAAAAAAAAAAATTAATACAAGTTGAGCAACAATAGCTGAAACTAAGAATTGAAAAAAAAACTTGAAAACAAAAACTCAAGGACAGAAGGAAGCAACAATGTCGATTTGATTATCAACAATCTCAGAAAACTCAAAAATCAAACATGAACTCGATATAAAACTCACAGACTGATGTGGATGCGGAAAAGGAGCAGGATCTATGTCCAAAAACTCTGATACCATGAGAAAATCAGTAGTCTATGATCACACAATTGAGTTCCTCCATTGATGAGCTTTGAGCTCATATGAAGAAGGGAGAAGCAGAAGAAGAAGATTCTGGAAAAAGATCCGTTTTCATTTAATGTGTATTAAGTACTAACTATTACATGAGAATCTATATATATAGATACAGAAACTAAAGCTAGCTAGCTAACAAACTTCTGTAACTGACTCTAACTAACAATGTACAATAATAAGTAATTTTGTGAAGCTACAGTAATAACTAACTTATATTCTTATCAAATTCACTTTGATGCACTGTATTTGCTACAAATTACACTTGATTTGATCTTATATATATGAGATACATGTCAAACGCACTAGATTTATATATCGCGAGACCAAAATCTAGTAAGAAAATAATTTCAAAAACTCACATGAAGACATGTAATAATTTATAAACGAATGTAATTTGTGTTATTTGCCTTTTATTCTAAATATAATTAATAAAAATTCATCTTTAAAATATCTAATCTCTCTGATGAAAATTATTTAACCTAATATTAAATGAGAATACCTAAGTTTTAGCAAAATTTAGTGGATTCTTATCATTCCTAAATTTAAGCCTAATCAATGACCACAAATCTATAATTCAACCACGATCAATCATATATCCTAACAAATTTCTAAATGCCTTGAATTTAGCCTGAACAAGTTGACGACATTTCAACTAAAATTAACCATTTTCTAAAGTCTCCTTCGACTATAATAGGTTAGATATTACACCATATATAATTTATATCTAATATACTATATACTATATAAATAAAGCATACATAAAATCTGTTGTTGCATAATATTCATCGTATATTAAAATTTTTAAATTGATGTACTATTGTGTAATGAGATATTGACAGATTAGCATAATAAGGACAAATCACATACTTAATCGATGGGCTAAAAATAATTGCATTCATTAGTCAAATGCACACACAAAAAGGCCAAATGAATATATGTTGTTTAAATAAAAATATAACGTCAATTTTAAGGATTTATTTATGTATTTTGTTTATTTATATAAATAAAATGCACTAATATGCAAAAGAAAAAATGGTATATCAAATATACTATAAACAGCATATAAACTTGGGAAGTTAGTTAGATGAGAGAGAATGTGAGATTATTTTGATTGGCATAATCCTTACTTTGAAGTTCAATGAAATATTTTAGGATTATGAATTTTTCTAAAAAAAATATATTTAAAAATAATTTTAAAGAGTTGTATTTTATTGATGTATAAATTCCTCAATTCAAATCACTTGTTCGATGGCAGCCCAATAAATACGAAACAGGGCTTAAAGCCCATTAATAGCCTCTATATAACAGAGAGTTTCCGTGTCACACAATAATTCATTAACGGAACCCTAATTTTACTTTCTCCTCCTCATTCTCGGCAGTTAACGCCGCCGGAGTGTAGGTTTGTTTGCTCAGTACTTTATGCTTATATTTTTCTCTAATTGTGTTTGATTTCGTTTTCTACTTTGTTAATTTCCATTTTTTTTTTACGATTTTTGGTTTTGAAAAAGCCCAATGATGGAAAATCTATATATATTGAGCGGCTGTGATGGTTATAGATTCATCAGTTGCCTTTATGCATCACCTGAATATCAGCGGCATCCGCCATTCTTTCTCCCTTTCCTTGTCTCCCTGAACATCACACACAAAAGCACACTTGCACTTTTGCCGCTGATGTTTGTGGTGATGTATGAAAGGCTTCTGATGAGTTCCATCACGATTAGCTGTCTGTGATTTTGAAGCTATGAGATCTGAGGGCTTTACAGTTTTTTTTCCTCAAATTTTCAGTACAGAAACAATCCCTTTTGTCGGTGTGATTGAAACTTCATTTTTAACTTGATAAATTTGCATATCTACTAATTATGCAGTGCTTTTTTCGTATTATTAACGTAATTTGAAGAATTGGAATTTTAAAATTAGGTCAAACAGTTCATATATAGTTAGAACTAATATTGTTTGAACTAATTGAATCAAATATATCTGACATGTATTGCACAAACGATTAAAAATGTTGTTCAACAATTAATATTTTTTAATTATAATCTTGTTATTTGATCACTCTTCCATAACTGATTCTTAGAATAGCAAGATGGATGAAAGAAACATAGATAATAATAATATAATCGGAATTATTTTTTGTATCTTTTGTATAGTTGGGATATTTTAAAAATCATACATTGATTTGTAATAGGTAAGCCCGGCGGCGGTACCGGAACCGGAACAACCGGACCGGACCGGTAAATAAATCTGGTTCCGTCCCGGTCCGGAACATAACCGGTAATGGACCGGACCGGATTTCGGAAAATACCTTTTTTTTTTAAAAAAAAATACTAATTTAAATTATTTTAAAAATAATTTAATTTTATTTAATTCAATATAATTTAATTATAATACTTAAAAAAATAAAAAATATAATTTCAAACTTTAAAAATTAAAAAATATAAAATTTTAAAACTTTAAAGTTATAAAATTTAAATTTCAAATTTTTAAAGTTCGAAACTTTAAATTTCAAACATTATAGTTTGTAAAATTTAAATTTCAAATTTTTAAAGATTGAAACTTTAAATTTCAAATTTTATAGTTTGTAAAATTTAAATTTCAAATTTTTAATGTTTGAAACTTTAAATTTAAAGTTTCAAACTTTAGATTTTCTAAAATTTATATTTTAAATTTTTAAACATTGAAACTTTAACTTTCAAACTTTATACTTTATAGTTTGTAAAATTTAAATTTCAAACTTTAAAGTTTGAAAGTTTGAAAATTTTAAATGTAAACTTTAAATTTATAAAATTTTAATTTAAACTTTTAAAGTTTGAAAGTTTTAAATTCAAACTTTTAAAGTTAGAAAAGTTTAAATTCAACATTTTAAACTTTCTAAATTTTAAATTCAAATTTCTAAAGTTTAAATTCAAACTTTAAAGTTATAAAATTATAAATTAAAAAAATTAATTTAATACAACAATAATAAAAACAAATTAAGGCGAATATCCTATATTTTTATTAATATTTATTTGATATTATAAGTACATTTAAAAAAAATATTAGTAGAGTATCAGAAGATTTAATCTACACTTCCACTTTCTAGGAAGGGTTTGTTTGAACTAAATCTCGATTTATCATTCTCTTACTAATAGCTGGTGCCACCATATAATTCCTTTCGTAAATCATTCAACATTTCTTTAGTGACATGTTCGGGAATTGGTTGAATAGAAAGATCTTCCATTGCTTCAATCCCATCGTCACTATAATCCTGCATTACTTCATCAATGTCATCTTGAAATTTGGTCGGTAGTGGTTCACGACCCAAATTTCTTCTCTCCGCATTAATCCAATCACGAAATAATACCGATATCTCCAAGTTGTCGGCTGCTAGTGAATGCCTATGATCTCCAATTTGAAACCTTGCTGCACTAAAGACGCCTTCTGAAGCTACTGACGATGCTTGCATATCTAATATATCTCGAGCCATCGGTTGTAGTTTCGGAAATCCTTTGCCGCGAATTCTCCACCAGGCGAGAATATCTTCAGTAGGTTCTGTATTTTGATTAACATAAGCATCAAAATCATTTCTATTATCGTGTGAAAGTTCAAGATAATCATATAAATATTCATCAATATTATTTTCATCAAATCTACTTCTAGAGCTTTGAGGTTCATCACTTGAATTATTTTTATTAGCATTATATAAATTATACAATTTTCTAGCTTCAATTTTTATGCTATCTTTAACTAGTTGACAACTACGAATTTCTTCTAATACATCATTAATATCTAAGTTAAAATATATTTTTTCAACCATTTTTGATGCACCTATATCTTTATAATTAGGGTTTAAAAGACATGCGGTTAAATAAATTTGAGTAATAGGAATATAATATTTTTTAAATTTTAGAATCATTTTTTCAATTGTTTGTTGAAATCTTGGTTTATTTTTATATTGATATAATTTAGAAGAAATTCTACAAATATCAGGCAAAACAGTACAAATTGAAGGACTATAAAGTACGAATATTCTTTTTGTAGTTAAGTAAAAAACTTTTAGAAAATCTATAAGTTCATTTATATCACCCCAATCACTATCATCTAGTCTATATGCCATATCAGAATTATGCGCATTCCAAACCATTTGTAAAGGTATCCTATATTAATAAGTGACTACAAGCATTTCATATAAAGTATTCAATCTAGTAGCCACTGTTTTTGGAATTTTTCTAGGTGGAAGGTTATTTTCAAAATAACGATTTTGAAAATCTTTACGTCTAGACTTAATTTGACACTTAAATATGAAATGACATGCATTTTCTACTTTTGTACATCCGTTATCATACATTTGTATACCATCTCTAACCATTAAATTATATATATGTGCAGTACACCTAATATGATAATTATCACCAAAAAAAGGACAAAGAGTAGGCTTTAAATAATCAACAGCGACATTATTTTTTGAAGCATTATCTAATGTTATACTACTTATTTTATCACATATTCCATAACTTTGTAAAATATCTAAAATTGTTTGAGCAATATAACTACCAGTTTTTCGCATTTGACAACATTTATAACCTAAAATTCTTTTTTGCATGTACCAATTTTCGTCAATCCAATGTGCAGTAACAGTCAAATAATCGTTACCATTTACACTATGACCCATATCAGAAGTAATAACTATTTTACAAGTATTATAATAAAATAAACAACGAATATATTAAAAATGTTGTGCATGATAATCAAATACAGCCTTTTTTATTGTATTTCTTGCAAAACCTTTAAAATTTGGATTATATACAATTTGAATATAATGTATAAAACCGGGATTTTCAGCAAAACTAAATGGTAAACCCATAACACAAATCATTTTAGCTAATTCTTCAAGATCTTTTTCTCTACTATATGAAAGTGGTAAACTAGAGCCAGAAACATTAGACGAATTTAATTGTGTTTGTACCATGTTAGAGCCGCCTACTCCAACATTTTCAGGAAGAGGGGTACCATTTTTTTTTGCTTCCGCTACCGCTTTAGCATGCAAAAATTCATTTTTACAACAAGCCATTAAATGACTACTCAAGTGTCCCGTCCCGCCAGATTTACCAACAGTTTTATTATTTAGTCTATGTTTACATTTATTACAAATAGCTTGTGTTTTATCTTCATTTTGTGTCATAAATTGCCAAACAACCGATTTTTTAGCACGTTCTACCTTAGGCCTAGGATGTACGGGGGGAACAGGGGCAGGGCAACGAAAGAGAGCGGGACTAGGAGCGGGACTGGGAGTAGTAGTAGTCGTAGGTGGCTCAGTTTCACAATCATCATCATCAAAAGAAGGCGTATTAGTATAATTATCAATATCATTTTCATTATCATTATCACTAGGCAAATTCTCATCAAAATTACCAAAGCGACGTTGTAAATATTCATGATAATGATCTAATTCTGAATTACTATCAATATTAAAAACAGTATCATCAACATGTGTATAATCATCCGTATTTATTCTTAATATAGTAGATTTTTTAGTTTTTGATTTAGAAGAACTACCGATTTTTGCATTATCGGATGATGTAAAGTTACACATATTTTTAACACGCTCAAATGCACTTTTTTTACCCTTTCCTTTTTGAACAATATTTTTACCGGAATCCATATTAAAATATTAAACGTGAGATGTAAATAATAAATCACAAAATAATAGGAAAAACGTAATGCAAATAATAAATCACAAAAAAAAAAAAAATTATTTCAAAATTAAACTAAAAGTTGGAACGAATATACCGAACGTCTACTTAAAAATGACCGTTGAAAGCCGAACGTGGAAAGTTGAAAGTTGAATTTTGAAGCTCCAAATCCAATTTTTAAAGACCAAATAAGGCAACACCGAAATTTAAGAAATTATATATTAGAGAATTAGAGATTAGAGAATAGAGAGTTGAGAGAATAGAAGATGAGTAGATGAATTTGTGATAAAATAATGAATTTTAGGAGTATTTATAAGTAAAAAAATGGGTTAAAGTGTAGTATTTATAACTTTAGGGTATTAAAAAAAGTTAGGGGGGGTAGGGGGTTGAATTGACTGATTTTGGGATAAAATAGCCGTTGGGGGGGCCCCACTAGCCGTTACCCAACGGCTATAAACGACTTAATTTAAAAAAAAAAAAAAAAAAAAAAATTCTGACCGGACCGGACCGGTAACGGACCGGTACTTTCCGGAACCGGAAATTACCGATATTTTCCGGATTCCGGTTCGGTATCTGTCCCAGAACCGGACCGAACCGGTCTGTATCGGGACTAACCGGTACCGAACCGGTACCGGACCGAACCGGACCGGATTCCGGAAATTCCCGTTACCGCCGCCAGCCTTAGTAATATGGTTGGGTTGGATTCACTCCAAAAAAAATAATATTTATTAATTTATGAATTATCTCAATCTATTATGAAAATTATCAAATAAAAAATATTCGATGATCTGATATTTAGATAAACAAAAAACATTACTGAATCTCCTAAATTAGTGATTTATCAATGAAAAATCAATAACTTTTTCTAACTGTTTTATTTATAGGGAAAAAAAAAACTAATTTAGCAGTAATAATAGTATTAATGACCATGGATTTGTGACAAATTTTAAACTCATAAAATTATTAGAATAATAACACGTTGTAGTAATGTAAATATTATACTAGTGAAATTCAAATTAATTTTTGCGTAATATTCTCTTACTTAATACTCCTTATGTTATTAATTAATTGTTTACATTTAAATTAACACATCTTTAAAAAAATAATTATTGACATAGTGAATTTATCATTGTATAATTAATTATGAAATAAATGAATTAAAAAAATTTCCTGAATAATTAATTGAAGGTATAATTAAAAAAAAATTGTTCTTTTTTAATTTATCAAAATGGACAAGTAATTAAGGATAACTATAAAAGTAAATGTGAACGAGTATTTAGGGAGAGAGAAAGTATGAGTAAGCCTATCATATATAACTTTTGCAATATTAGCGTTTGGCCATATATTTCTAAATATTTTTGGCAAATATTATTTGGATGAAAATTTGGGTGGAATTTTATCATGTTTTTTGCCATAGTATTTGAAAGATATATTTTTACTTTTTTAGAAAAATATGATTTATAACCATAACTTTTTAAAATATTAAAATTAACCATAAGTTTGTATTACAAGTCAATTGAATCTTCGTTACCACAATAATAAATAGTGTCCATGACATAGAGCAATGTGGTAATTAATTTGGAGTGAATGCAACAAACATTATTCCATACATCGTGAAGTAGATAAAACACATGACTTAGTTATCCTGAGGCAATTGTTCATCATTGTCATCAATAATCATATGATCGTTTAACATTCTACGAATATTTCATCACTACTTTGATGTTAAAGTAAAAAATTATGTAATACAACACAAGCAACAATTATAGAGTTTTTTTTTTTGTAAAAGATAAAAGTTTTAGGTAAAATTTCAGTTATTGAAAGATCCCAAATAATGAGATTTGGCCTAGATACTAGAAAAAAATAGTATTTGAGAATTCGGGATATTTATCAAATAATGACAAAGTGTATGGACAAATACTATTTGCCAAATTTTCCTCCAAATATTATTTGGAAAATCTATGGTCAAACGGGCCCTAAGAATTTTTTTGGCATGACTATTAATAATGACTTATTTTTATATGCACTTTTAAAAAAATAGTTTTCAGAAAAATGTTTTGAGAAAAAATAATATGTGTTTGATTAATTTATTTGAAAATGCTTTTATAAGTAAATTGTATTTGACTAATCTTTTTTAAAAAACGCTTTTGAGAGAAAAAATATTTTAAATATCTATTATAAAAAGTTAATTAAATTTTCTTTTAGTAAAATGTATATATTTAAATTTTCAATTAATATTATCCTCTTATTTTCATAGGATTGAAATCTCTAATTGTTATTTTTTTGTTTCTTTTATATCTTACAACAATATTGTTATTATCTTTTTCTCTAATTATGATAAATTATACGTGATATAATATGTAAAATATAAAATTTATTATATAAAAATAAAAATTATTGTTTTCAAATGAAAAATTTAACCAAACTTATATTAGATATGCTAAATAATTAATAAACATGTATATAAACGTAATATTTTAGTCTTGTCAAAAATAATTTTTTATTTCTGCTTCTGTTTTTCAAATAACAGATTTTTTTTTGCTTTTTCCAACAACAAAAGAAAAACTAATATTATTTCTATTTTTTTTAAAATCACTTTTATTAATTTGCCAAATACATTATTTTCAAAAATAAGTGTGTCCGCAAATCCCAAACAGGGTCCAAGTATTCTCAAACCAAAGTGAAACTACCCCTTAGGTTTAATGGTGTTTGGCGTTTTTGCTTCAAGAAAAGTTAACAGCAAGTTTTGAAGTTGAACTGACAAGTAATGTCGAAGTTGAAGGCAAAGTGTTTGAAGAAAGCAGTGGTTCCTTCCACTCTAATACAACATCCATCCCCTGCCAATCTTCAGTCTACTCGTCTTGCCATTCATGTCCGTTAATGCCCTTTTCTCAAAATTCAGTTTTTTATTTTATGCATACACAATTCAATCTAATTTCTTTTTGAGAGCAGATGAATGATGATAATGATTCTTCTTGTTGGGTTTACATTGCATCTGGCTGCCGCATTTATAAAGTTCTTGTAAGTCTTTTCCATAATGTCTTTCTACATGTATAATTAACGCTTCATATATTCCAACTTGTGTTCAAAAATCAAAACTTGGTGTATAATGATGTGTTATTATTATTTACTCTAGTCCTTTTGCTTTATCTATTGAATTATTCTAACTGATTGTGATTTCAACACTCATGTCTGAGATGTTTGCGCTTCTTGTTCGGGAGGTAAATTACAAGCTATAGGCCCAATGGACGATTCGGAATTTTCACTAAGGGGCTCGAAAAATAAAAATATAGTGCTTTGAGATTTTGAATTCGGAACCTAAAAGATTGAATTTTGAAATTCCCTAAACAACTAAGCCAACCTCTAGTCTTGTGTGCAAGGGATTCCAAGTCTATATATACACTAAAAAAAGAACTTTATATACATAAGTGTAATATTTGTCAAGGGTATTCAGATGAACACCTTGCCCCCTCCTAGATCCGACCTTGGCTATAACGAGACAGAGAGAGAGAGATTGAGGGTTGAGGGGAGGAGCTGAATAAGCTGCTTTGTTATACCACTTTGTTCTTTGTACTTATCTGGTCTATATATGATGATGAGTTCATATTGACTTCACAAACATGCTTGAAGGCTATTAGTTGCATAAACCTTACTAAATGTGTTGATAAACATGTTGGATTAAGAAGCAACGGATGTTCAATTTGTTTTCATTTTTACTGTACAGATTCCAATGGAAAATTCATTGCTCAATCTGGGAAAGGAGGACCTTCTAATTCCTGAACAATGTGAGGTACACTTGCCATTTCTTCTATCATGATGAAAGATGTTAAGTGTGAAGTAGCTTACTAATATTGTTAATTTGAAGGTTCTAGAAGCTTCAGTGGTCAATCGCTGCCCGCATCGATCAGAAATCCAAAGTATAGTGCTAGCTGAAACTGAAAGTAAGATATCGAGATATTTACCTTTTGAATTTTGACAGCCCTTTGCGATATTCTGAAAAGCTTGTTCTTATTATTCTCTTATTCTGAAATTATCTTCTTAAGTAATAAGAGAGAGGAAAGATGATATAGAAATTAGTGACAGAGAAGAGGAAATTTGGAAAGAAAGACAGAAATGGCCTGCTATATCATATCATTGAATTGTAAAGTTTTTGTCGCATCTTTTCTTACATAAGTTGGTAATGCATCATGCTTGCGGTCCTGTATATTTTAAGGGCTTTCTATCACTTCTTCAAGAACTTGCTGCTATTGTTCCTACTAGCTTCACTAGTTTTTGGCTGCACGTTCCTTATTGCTACTACTATCCGTTAGTTTGCAAATAGTTTCTTTTATGTATCTGAAGCAGCTAATCTTTACCTTTCAACAGCTTAATGATCTGTCTAGTTCTCTACAGGCTCTGGTTGCTCAATGCTGGGAAGCGTGGATTCTTATGGTCACCTTATTGTCTCTAGATTGGATGCCAGTGGTGACGGTATCTCTCCTATTTATTTTTCATTACTTAGCTGAACGGTGATGGATTCCGTTAAAAATTAGCAGAATCTTGGAGTTGAAATTTTGGTTTACCTCTGTTAAACCTATTTTTTCCCATTGATATAGGCGTAAGGCCGCTGTTAGTTAATAACTAAATTTACCAATTATGGAGTCTGATGTGCTCACTTAATAGTTTGGTTTTGCTACTTATAATTTCTCTAAAGAATCTTCAGTAAAAATGCTATATTTTGATTACTATTACCTGGCATATAAGTGAAATAGTGTACCAACTTGATTTGAGAAATTGATGATCTTGCTAATTTGAGTAGATCTAAGAGAAATTGTTACGACTTTTACTGATGAGTTATCCCCACATTTACTTTAGCATGATATTTGGGTTACAGCTTGATGAATTCCTCATATTCTAGATGTCAACGAGCTTACATATTCTGTCTCTCCTCGAGATTGCGGTGTTGGAGAAGGTAGCTGGGCAGGCCTGTGCTTCAATCCCACTCAACGATCCATGGTATTTCATCTCATATGTGTCCTAGGTTGGAGTCTGTAATCATTAGTGTTGATGTTTCACATCTGCAGCTTCTTCCCGTTCACTTTAAATTTGTAGGAGAACCACCAATTAACAAATAATTAATGGGCACTTTGAAGCATGTTGATCCTGTATGACTAATATCGTAACTCACTTAGATCAATCAGTTCAAGCATGGTATTGTGCCCGTGGGTGCAAAATAGAGGCAGTTGGTGTGGAGAGGAGACCTTAACCTTGTCAGCTGACTAGTTTGCAATCAATTTCTTGTTGTGTATTTACCATCATGCTTCAATGTAGCTTGGGTCCTTTGCCAGAGATAATTCCAGATAGACTAGTCTGCCTTTTTTTAACCTCTACCGTTTACTGAGAAATTTGAAATGATGGCATTGACTAGCATCCGAATATCCTCTTCTCTGAATGTAGCATTGCCTGGTATTTTTTTATTGCTCCATGTGAACTGGCTTACTAAGCTACACAGCTTGTTGGTCAATGTACCTGATTAAAACAGTGGGTTATTCTTGGTATTATATTGGCTATTCAAATGGACTTTAAAGCACCTTCTTTTTTTTCTGAAACTTGTGAGTTGTGACAGTAACTCTAAGCACTTTTAAGTTGATGATTTGAACCTTGGAAGGAAAATGAGACGGTTGACTTTGTTCATCTGCACAATCATTTCCTGTTTTTTTTTCTCCTCTTTTTAACATCCTCTGTGCTTGTGTGTGTCTTGGAAAGAGTAAGTGTTTCATTTGTGGCATATTTCTTGGCTTCTGCCTGAATTTCAGTATTTTCTGGCCTTATACCTCAGGTAGCTGTGGCTCACAATTACTCTAAAACCATTGATGTCTATGATCAAGATATTCATGTCCGCACATTACGTCCGTAAGTGCTTATCTTTGCTTCAGAGACAGTAGATCATTTACTGTATAATCTCAAACTTTTAATTCTATTTTTGCTATTATGCTTTCCATTTTTGAGATATTGTTTATATGTACAGCAGCACGTTACAAAAAAATCATACATCTAGCATTCATATATCCTTTCGAGATAGCCTGGACTGTTTTATTCTACTTGGAGGCATTGCTAGACTACTACTACCATGGAAGCTTTTCTGCTACCTTGGTCCATGTAAGCAATGTTGTTAATTAAAAAAAAACAGTAAACTATTGCCTGATGCTGATTTAAGTACTCGTGACAGATATAAACAAATCTGAACAGTGGTTCTATATTTCTAGAGCTCTTATATGCATGACTTGAGTCCTAAGTTTGCATCTTTCTCTTTGTGTAGGGATTTGTGTTGGCATGTCTTTAGATCTTAATATATCAACCAAAAAACGAAAGAAATTAAAAGAAAAAGCATGGCAATAGTTACCGTGTAGAAAAAGTTCCACAAAAATATCTAACAAACGATTTATAGAATTGGGTGTACCTGGTTTTATGAAGATTATGATTGACATTTATCTTTGAAAAGGGGGCCCGGGTGGGCGGTTCAATAATCAAGGATTCAATCATAAGCCTTCAATTGTTGAAAACCCTCTCTTTGTTGCTCTGGTGTTATTGAAAGCCAAAGCTTTAGTGTTAGAGGAGGAGAACATGCAAAATGTTGAGGCACTACTGAAACTGTAAGATCTAGCCAGGTTGGAAGAAATAACTTGCGGCAGAAGTCTTGGTGCATATGGATCCCACAAAGGTGATAGGAACATATGGATTATTGATTGACGGAGGATTGGCTGAAGATCATGAAGCCATAAAGAAGAGATATGAAGTAACAATCTATAAAAGGAACCTGTCAAATAGAGACTCTGCTTTGGACAGAAGATATGCCCAAAATTTACGATGAAGAAGAGGATCGGTTCCAAAGATTTTCTAGTGAATAGGCGGAGGACAAAGCAATTAAAATGCAAAGGTAGTTATTCCCCTAGCCCTAATGGTCTCACAATGTCATTCAACCATAATTCGTTGCCCATAATTAGGGGAGGCCTTCTGCATGCAATCCACAAATGTAAAAAATCGAGTTAAGTTTCATCTCTCGTACATTGGCGTGATACCTAAGAATAATGAGGTTGAAAAACTTGAGCACTTCAACAGTACTAATTCTCAAAAAAATAAAAAATAAATAAAAGGGATTTAAGCCTGTCAACCTAGTGAGGAGCTTCCACAATTCATCATTAAGTTGCTTACAAAATCTCAAAAATGTTATGAAGAAGCTCATGGTTGATACACAAACAACATTTATAAAAAGGGATTCTATAGATTGTATACATTACTGCCCAAATCACAAATGAATGCTTAGAGAGAAGGAGGCAAGTAAAGCTGGGGTAATCTATAGAAAAAGGTTTCAATCATGTTAATTGGAGTTTTCTGTTCTGATAAGAGAAATGGTACTCACTGAAATGGATGAACTGCATCAGTTCGTGCATTTCTTTGTTATAATGATAGTTGATGATATTACTTTGATGCTAAAGAAAGCCATGCACTTGACATTGATCTGTCACTTTTACACTACGAGAGGAAGTGTTAATTCTTTTGGCCATCTCTCACCTTACCTTGTATAGGCTGATGACATTCTCCTAATATGTGATACAGATAATAGACAGGTTGAGTATATAGAAATCATCCATCTTTGGTTTTGGCCTTCTCTAGACTTTATAATTTATATAAATCTGGAGAAAAGTTTCCTCTTTCCTGAAGTTCAGAAACTTGAGAACTGGCTGTCGATTTGGGAAGTAATATTGGATCTTTATCTAACTATGTACTTATGCATATGCCTTTGGTGTGGCCTCTAAATGAGCGTACATCTGTAGTGGAGTCATTGAAAAGGTGGAGAAGAAGCGGTAGTTGAAAAAGGCAATCCTTTTGTTATGTGGGAGACTTGACTTTAATAAACAGCGTGATGGATGCTTCCCCAAACTATGCAATTATCTTTATTCCTATGCCAGAATGGATAGAGGAAGACAGGGATAGAAGAAATTTCTTATGGGAAGGGAACAAAGAGAAAAGTAATTCTATCTAGACAGTCTCCATATGAAAGCTATAATTTATGTTGGTAGCTAAGTTACTGAGCATGAGTTGGTTGTTCACAGGTTGCAGTATGTAGAAGCTTTACTATAAGATCTTAGATTGCATTTCTGACACACATGGTCTTTCAGATGACAAATAATTTAATTTGTAAACTTTTTTTTTTTTTGGCTTAAATATATTTGAGAAATTTAATCAAAGAACAAAATCACATTGCAGATTGTGGCATCCATCTTCACTTATGTTCATGCAAAATTTGGACTTAGGCGGTGGAAATTCTGTATTAGCAGTTGCAGAAGGTTGCCAGGTAATGTTTCTATGTTAATTTATCTCTTATGTTAGAATCATGCAGAGAATGTCTTGTTCTTTGCTGATTCTTTTCATTCTCTGCACTCCATACTGGCTGCAGCTGTCAATATGGGACTTGCGAATGAAAGAAAAGGGTGGTTGTGTGCGTCGAATCTGTGGATCTGTAGGAGATAACTTGTATGCAGTCTGTAATTCTTCAAAAGGTACTATTGCAGCAGGTGGAGCTGATCGCACTGTGACTGTCTATGATCCTCGCAGGTTATCTTCTCTTAAGGCTTTACTTTGCTTTTAGTGGTTGTTCTAGTGTTGATCTTACAGTGTGCTTGTGTACTTTATCAAATTTCAGATAACTTGGAATATACCATGTTAAGTAATTTGTTCTTGTTTGTTATCTCATACATTTCTCGTCTTGTGCATTCGTTTGAAAGGAATATTGCCAGTTATAGCACTAGGATATGTTCACACTTAGAAATTATATTGAAATCTACAATTTTCTCAGCTTTCTATGTTTGCTTCAGAGTCCTGATGGGTAACATAGTTCCCGGCAGGTTTAATTGTGTAAGAAGGTTGATTTATTTTCGCAACACACTGATACAAATATACGTTTCTATTACAGGTGGTCAGCAGTGTCAAGATGGCTAAACTGCTCTAAGTATGAGGTCAATCTTGTCCTCCCCCCTCTCTCTCTCTCTCTTTCACACACACACACATACACACATGTACTTGTATATTAGTAGTTGTTTTCTTTCAATAAGGTATCAAAGGAATTTCTAAAAAGAAGTCCAGCCATTAGTATCCTTGTCTCAAGTGAGGCCACAATTGAAGTTGTCTTGTCAAAATTTTCTTTCATCTCATTTTTCGTTACTTAAATCTCAAGTAACATTCTTTTTTGGTTCTTTTTCTATATCCTTGTTGTGCATCTTTTCTTTCATGATTCTTTTATTACACCTATGCTTTGTGTTATAATTACTATAATGTCTCATGCTGCTACAGATAACTGGACTTGCTTTCTCTTCCGTTGATCCTGAATATGTCTATGTACAAGGAGTTGACTACGAGGTGACTATTTCACAACTTACCTTTTATAGTTTTCATGAATCGTAAATAGAGAGTAGTTTCATCTTTACTCCAGCATATATTCTCCCTTCCATAAAACGTAATACTCCCTAGATCCAACATTGATGTGAAATTTCAGCCCAGCTACTAGACGTTTACATGAATCTTAAATAGAGCTGAATTTCATCTTTACTCCATCACATATCCCTCCTTCGGTAAAACGTAGTATTACCTATATCCAACCTTGACGTAAAACTTTAGCACAGTTACTAGAAACTCCTTGAAAGGTTGTTCAAGCTCTTTTTTTCGTTATTCCAACTTGTAACCTCATTTCCTTTAAACATAGCTCTTCCTGTTATAATCCAAAATTGCTGTAGTTTTTAAGCGTGGCAGACAACTCTAGGTATTTTCCCTCTTTCTTTCTCTCCAGGACTCTGAAGTTCATCTGGATGTTGTAAGTCAATATCTCCTCCTACATGGTAGATTACATGTTCATCTACTATGATTACAATGTTATTAGTAAAATCATAAAGCAAAAAGTAAATTTCTCAAAAAGTAAAAGGACAAAGCAAACTGTTACATGTGATACCTGGTTCTTGCAATTTAGTTGTTCCCTTCTGCAGATTTTTTTCCCTTTTCATCTTTAACATTACCATTCGCTATTGCCAATTTTGAAACATCAGTCTGAACAAAGTGACCCTCGACGGTCTATTGCCCTGTGAAATGATACTGACGGTGTTATCCATTTTTTGTAATTTTGAGGGCCAAAATGACAATGTTTATGACTTGAGAATTTAAAAGGCTTTGTACCACATCTATATAGGCTTTCATTTTAATTCCACACTATACGTGGTGCATTTGGACTTTTGTTCCTCATCACAACCATAATTCAAGTTGTGATCAACTTGGTTCTTTATACCCTTTTCCTTTTTCTCCTTTTTCTTGGGATATTTGAGAGAGCCATTGGTTTGAACAGCAGGTATGATCTGCAAGGATTAGACAAACCTATATACTTCCTGTGACTATTGTTTGATGACAGATTTGATATATACTTCTTCACAGGTCATCTGTGGACGATGGCAAGAAAGCAAGAAAATATTTTCGTATCGAGGAGATTCTAATTGGCTCGGATTTAGCAAGGTAAGAACAAAGTTCAAATGTAGTATGCTAATTATCCGAGCCCAGTTGGCTAGTTTGCTGTAAATAACTTCCACCTACGCAATTCTTCGTCAATGGAAATCGATCAGCAATGATGAAAAAATTTACATTTGTATAAGACCTAACATTCTTGTAAACCATTCGGGGTGGCCCAATGGTTTGGGCTGGGACTTCCATGTTGGAGGTCTCAAGTTAGAAACCCCTTGCCAACGAAAGCAAGGGTTTGCCTTTTGGGTCTAGCTCGGGTTACCTCTCCTATGTGGTTTGCGAGCTATTGCATAGGAGCGGAAGTTTTACCCTGTGCGCACCCATAGGTAGCGGCTGGGGGTTTGCCTCGTCATCAAAAAAAACAACCAACATTCTTGTAATTCCACCTCCATTTAATTCATCCAATTGTTATTTTTTGACAGTGTTCATACAGAGATGTCTTGGGGGGTTGGTCCGACTCAGGTAGCATATTTGTCGCTGATATCCGTGCAGTCAACGGATTACACCTATCAAATGACTTAAATGTCCCTGATGCAACTAGTGTTTTTTAATTTGTTTTAGGGCGGGGCACGGCAGGGCGTATGCCTTAGAATTTGAGGCGTAAGCCCCCAACGTTAAATTTTACTTTTGTTGTTTTGAAGTAATTTTGCTATATATCATATTATTGGTGTTATTTATACTTTAGGTTATTATGTTTGAAATATCCTTCCCTGTGTTTCGGGGTTTACGGTTGGGCCCTGGCCTAGTGCTGTGTAAAACACCTCGCCTCACCCTCACCTTGCACATTGGCTGCAACAGACTTCGAATGAATTTGTTTCTCTTCGTCATGCATTTTACTCCATTCTGTACACCAGTCATGCATTTGTTGGTTAACAACATCAACTATCTTGATAAGAATGTCGTTTAAAAAGTGTTAACACTCTTATGAAAAAGATCAAGAGTGCCCTGAAACCCCTAAAGAACGGAAATGGAATTTGATTTCTGTAGTTTCTTCTTATATATTAAAGTATTGAATATTGTTATCTGATATTTATTGTGCGAGTCATTACAAATAATAGATAAATTAGTTGAAGCACAGCAATTTTATTCTCATACAATCATTTATTGGAAGAAAAAAGAAGAGAGAAACCGTTGCATAAGTTTGAAATGGTACTTATTTACTAGCCAACACAACAAGTTCTTTCTTTTTCTTGTTTTTGGAATTTCCTATCGAGCGAGACTTTTGTCAAAATTATTCTCTTTAATCCAAATTACTATTATTTTGTACAATTTACATTAAATATCTGCTTTTATATATGTTATTTAAAGCCAGTCCAATTTCTTTCAAGTACTTTGGGTCCGAAGTTTTCAAATTTCAATATGTCTGAAGTTGAGGATTGTTAAATCAAACAAAATTATATGAAGTTTTAACTCATTCAAATTTCAAACGTTGTTGTTTGATACTTTTTAACTTTTGACACGTACGGAAGGTTAATATTTGAAACGTTAGCCTCATTATATTCAATTTCAATTTAGCAAATTTGAATACGACTCCCAAAAGTTTGAACTTTGAATCAATATAAACATGAAATAATTTTTAACAACTAAGTAAGAAATGACTTTTTATTTTTTACAATTACAAATATTTTGAGAAGAAGTCATAAAAAATGACCAATATGTGGAATTGGAGCGAATTGAAGGAGTCAATTTAGATGAATCTTTCAAAGGTCAAGATATGTAAGCATTGAGGAGACAAGATCAACTTGCACTTAAGCTATTTATTTTCTTCTCAATTATTTTTGGACCCTAAAAAAGTTTATAGAGTTCCAATAGGGTGGGTCCACCCCCAAAATAAAGCTTTTGGACAATACTTAATATGGACCTACCTTTATCTAGACTAAACCCTTCCAATGCCTATGGATATGTACCACCTCACCACTCCAAAACCCTAACTACCAAAACCAAGGAAAAGAAATACTATTTTCTCGATTTCACAAAGAATATCCTGATTTGATTTGACATAAAATTTTAAAAGATAAAGAATTTAAGAAAATGTTTCTTATTTATCCAAGTGATAGTATTTCACTCCGTATATACGTCGATATCATGATTTAATTGGATCGTTCAAGTTGACCTGGACACCAGAATTATAAGAAAATGGATAGGTTACTTAATTTATTTCTTTATTTTTTTATGTTTCACTATTCTAATAAATGCAAGTTGCTATCAAGGTTTTATTTGATAGTGACAAAAAATCAGTTTTGGAACAAAACTAGTAAAAAAATTGGGATTTAGTAATGGAACTATATCCTACTAATTTTTTAGATTGTGGACCCTGGAGTTCTGGGACTTTGCAAAATCACATGCTTTGTGCTTCTTCCTTCTTTAAAGTTTTTGTATAAATCTAATTTAGTAGTAGCTCAATTTTTAGTGACTTTTTTTTGTTCATTTTTATTTTCTCGTTGTATATATTAAAAATAAATGTTCATTTTACTTGTTTAGTGTTTTTTATCTTATATCAATTTAATCTTAATTATTAAGTATTATTTTTCAAAATACATATCATTCTGTTAATTACTTCTTTTAAAAAGTCAAGTCAAACTGAATATGAATAAATAAAGATAAATAAATGAAATGTTACTACTTACTAGTAAAGGCAAAACAAATAAAAAAAATGAATTTGATTTTCATGGCTTAAAGTTCACTTAATTATCTTACTTTTCAATCCCCTAAAAAGTGGTTTAAGGATAGGCCATATATTATGAATATAATGTAAAGGAAACTTTTGGAAAAGTGAAACTTGAAGCACAAGTTTTGGTACTTTTTTTAATGGATATTACTAATCAATTATTAGGAGTCCTAATTATTAATCAATTAACTCCTGATTTGATTGGTTTTCGACATTTGACTAGTTGATTTCTGGAGAAAATAAACACCTCAAAACTACCTCATAGATAAATAGTGGCTAAACACATAATATTTCAAAATAAAAGGAAAAAATCTTGTTGCAATAATATTGATAAAAGAAAAAGTAGAAGATATTTATTTCTCCGATTGGATCGCTTGGTTGATGGAATAAGAAATTTCGAATTTTGAAATTCAATTTTTTCATATTTAGTACAATTTTTTATACCATAATTAAATCTATTTCTATACTATATTTTATATGGGACAACAATTTCGAAATTATTAAAATGAAACAACAAAATAATACATTTTTTCTTCGATGCTTTCTCCCAACGTTTTGTAAGAAAAATCCAATTAAAAAAAACACATGATATATATACACACACCCCATATCCACTCCATATCTCATTTTTAATCCAACATAATCTAATATTTATCAATAAAAATATATATTCACTAAAGAAACTCCTATAATTATTTATTTTTTATATTATAATTTTGAGATAACTGGCCAGCAATCAACCCTTTTTAAAAGGGATAAGAGATGCATATTGATACGTCCTCTTAGACATGTGGATATGTTTAATTAAAATGCTATAATTTTTTAATCTAATAAATATTAATTAATTGTGATTCCATGCTTCTTAAACTTATGACATATCCCTATTATAATTCTGATAATATTAAAATAGTTGAGAGGACGGAACACCACAATATTATATAACATGACCCCATCTAAGTTGGCCATTTAATTTACTCATTTTATTTAATTATGACAACAACTTGATTGTTCAATTATTCACAAATTCTTATGACATTCTACCATATTATCTTTGGTGATTGTGATAGATTTTTATAATATCTTAAACCATTAAAGTATTTTATACATTTTTGCGTTGCACGATGAACTTAATTATTAAAAAAATATCTTCGAGAAGAAGACCCCAAACCTACTAACTATATAATATAAATTCATGATATCTATAATATAAATTTCTTTCGTTACAATCAATTATTTGTTCTGATGTGATTAATAAGACATGGATCTTTCATATATCTTAATTTGTATAATGTATAATGTATAATGATACAATGTGAAGAAGAGTTTGAACTTCAAAGTAAAAGATAAATATGCTTACATGTTTTAGTAGAGTTAACTGATATATGATATCTGTTATTAGTTAGAAAGGTTGAGATATACGTAAGTTGATTCGAATACTATTAATATAAAAAAAAAATAGATGACAAGTATTGTGTTTGTTAAAGTAGGAAAATAGAAAATGACAATAGGATTATGAGATCACTATGTGAAGTTTATATGAATTGTTCATATGGCTTGCTAAGAAAACATGGAGTATAATTATTAATTAAGCTACCGATTAAAGTAATTATCGGGATTTTTTTCGATTATTCTCAGAAAATGGTTTGTCTCATATCTTTTTTTCGCTTTTAAACTCTTTAAAGATGCACTTCTATATTAGTTTTTAAAACAGATAATATGAATTGGAAAAGTATTTAATTAATGATAACTAATTAAGTGTACGTACTTCACATTAATTAATAATAATTATATATGTAGGAAATAAACAAGGAATAGGATTTCTTACTAGTTTCGGATTTGTTATTTATGTTTAATTAAGATTTGTTAGTTAGTTAGGTTCATAGTCATAATTTACTTTGGTCCTTGTAAGTACTTAAGTTGCTAATCCTGATTTACTTTGGTTGTTAGTATTATAAAAAGGGCGTCTTATTACATACACTCATTGTGTAGAGAGATACACTCAATGTACAAAAATACAAGAGTTATTGAGTTATTTAATAAAGTCTTCTACCTTTGAGTAATTTATTTCTTTCAAATTGGTATTAGAGCTTGCGTGAGATCTTGATAAAAATCTTGAGTGAGTTCCTATTCAAGCCTCGTGTGAGATCTGACATATGCAAAAGAATATGAGTTAGGGGTGGCTCAATGCCTTTAAAGATGAGGCATACGTCTTAGGTAATTCAAAATTGAAAGACCTTGTTTTTTAGTAATAATAAAATTATCTTCTTTTTTTTTAACAAAAAAAATATAAAATGTTTTAATTTGTTTCAAAACATTAAAAAATATTTCTTTTATGAATCAATTTTTAAATTTAACTTCCACATGATATGTTTAAAACCACAAAACTAAAAACTATGTTGGTATATATATATATATATATATATATATATATATATATATATATATATATATATAGTTCAAGATTATAAAAAATAAAACTTTTTTATTAAAAAGAAAGAAATAACTTAAATATCAGATATAAAAGAGTATATAAATTTAGGCCTTTAACTTATTTTTAATTTTAAGCCACTAATTTAATTTTAAGCCACTAGTTAGATTGAGTTGCTACTGATATGAGTATTCCATATTTACCCAAATGTCCCATTTTTATGTTTGATATGGCAAACATAATTTTGGAACTGATATTAACATATGAAGAATTATTTCAAAATTGTTGGACACAATGACTGGTGAATTTGCAAAACAATTAGAGAAAATTGATATTAAAATAAAGTGTACGTAAATTTTAGGTTTAAGCATACTGAATTCAAGTTAAAAAAAGCAGATCGAATTTAAGTAAAAGAAAAAGAAAATAATAAACAAAAGTGATGTAAATTTTACAAGAGAAAAACAATGACAACAATAAAATAATGGGAAAACACGAAGCAATAACAACAAAAACTAATCCGGCCCTAAACCTCGCAAGGATTAGACAACTCTATGGTGCCTACTAGCCTTGTACCTAATACACGATTAATCACCTCCTAGAAAAAATGTATTATAGTAGAGGTCCAACCAACAAAAGGTGCTTCATTTATTTTTTGACACATGAATAAGTGAGTTATTTATCTACTTTTTTACTTCAAAACAAAAAATTTCTACAAAATATATTTACATATAAATTGAGTTAAACAAATATTAAAATACAAGAAAAATAATGTGTTTGCTACTTTTTTTTAAATCATTATTAACATTATATTAATTTGTGGGATTATAGTCTTAATAATAGAAAAGTTAATTATATTATTATTATGTAAATGATTGTTTAAAACAAAGTATCACTACTCAAAGAAATAATTTTTTAAAAATTTATATTTCGCTTAAGTTAGTAATTTTAATTAATAGTTTATACATATTCATTATGTCGGCATAACTTGCAAATTTAGAACTTAAAACATCAGGTGGATGATAATTAATAGGCAGAAAGTAGAGAGAGTGGTGTCATAATTCTTGGTGACTTAATAACTAAACGTGTTCTATTCATCTCCTAATTACCTTACCAATTCTCAAATGATTATTCATATTCTTTGACATTTTTTTGTGGAAGTAATTCTACACACATATATATACTAAGTGTTTTCTCCTTGTGTTGAATTAAAAAGAAGAATTATAAGAATTATATTGTGTTTATATTAGAGGTTAGCAAGTGTAGTGATGAAGATTAAAGAGAGATTAGAGATAAATTATATATTGAATGAAAGTATTGTTTCGATGGAGCTTTAAGTTTTTAACTAATCAAAAGTTGTTTGAGTTATGCATATGCACTATTATATTCTCGAGTGGATAAGTAAAAAATAATACTACTGCCTACTGAATCGATAAAAACTAGATCACAATAATCTCAAATATTATTTAAAAAAGTAAAACATTTGCGTTTGAATTTAAACACTTATTTTATTGTAACTCATTCATCAACACATCACATTTGATAAATAAATATACAATTAAAATTAAAATTATTGAATTCGATACCAGACTAAATTCCATTTGACATTATCAAACTCACAAAATGGTAGAATTCTAGAGAAGTCTAGCGGACCCAGTCCATCTTACGCGCCAATAAAGACATATCTCTATACCCCTTTGACAACTGACAACACTAACGCTTTCACCATATTTTTTGGGTCCAAATTAATTTATATTATTAAAAATTATATAAATATAATAATATAAATTTTATGATGATAAATATATGTTTTTTTATCACACTTTATGTGATGAGAGAATTATTCTTTATAAAAAAAAAATTATAATACATATATTGGTATTTGTAACTTGCATTATTTTATATTTTTTAAAATATATATATATATTTGAAAAATTAAAAATATTAAGTTGAGTAGGACAGGGGAAGCAAAATACAAGTTTTATGCATTTATTTGATTTGACAAAATATATGACGCAAGTATTTTCACTATCGTTGTATTATAGTGATGAATACTTGGTCTTCTGCTTGTTCATCCACCACGACCTCTTCTTCTTTCTTTTTTCTTCGACTTTTTTTGGGATTTAAAAAAATAGATTAATTAAGTTCCTATTTTATATATTATTTTTTAGTACAAAATGTGCTTTTAATTTGAATGCTACGTATAGTAGTGACGTACACTTGATAACTTGAGGAAAGAAACGGGTAGATGATACTGAAAAAGAACGCCGCGCTAAGACAAGAGAAATACATCATGTTAAAGAGTGAAGAATAGTTCTTGTTTTATCATTTATGTAAGTTACATTTTGAGGTGATGCTAGAAAATAAAAAAGAATCTATCAAACCTAATTGAATGAATTAATATGACATAAGGTTATATTATTTATGCAATAAAATTAAAGAAAAATTGTCCAACAAACATTTTTAATATTTTACCTTTGACACATTTATCATTTCAGATGAACTTTACTCATTGGAAGTGATTAGAAAAAACTAATCACCCTAATCGATTTGCTTGCTATTACAAATTTACTAATATATCAACTAATTTAATTTAAAGAGAATAATATGTTATATTTGTTGAAAAAGAAGGAAGCTGACGATTGGAACATGTCCAACGAAGCTGACCGACGAGTTTACATCACTTCTGTAGATACGTCAGTCAGCTGTGTTAGACATGTTTCTTTGGCATGTTTTAATCGCTAGCTTCCTTCATCTTTAACAATTCTCTGTGAGATTAATATTCTTTAAGATATTAAATTTGATTTTGTTAATGGTAAATTAAACACTCTCATTTCTTGATTAAAAAAATCAATTTGGTTTTTATCTCAATTACGTGATGACTAATACGTCAGACTCTTGTCTCGTTTGAGACATAAGATAATCCATTAGGTTTATATTTTTATCAATTAGATGCCAAACATGTCACTATTATAATATATTTAGTTACGTAATTTCTTAATTAAGTTAAGGTAAGATGATGACGTTGAGTCGAATAATAGAAATATTAACACCACTAATTCTCTAGAACTACATATATTTCTTAATCATGTTTATTTAATACTACCTCTCCTGTTCATTTTACTAGTAAGTTGTAATGGTATATGCTATTTAAAAAAGAAAAAGAAATTGTTATATTATTAAATTATGTTATTTATTTTTTAGTTTCAATTAAATGCTACCAATTGTTTTCATCGTATTAATCTTTTTAAATATTTATTTGGTAAGTGTAAAGTCAAAACTAATATACAATTAATTATTCCCTTTTACTTTAATTCTTATTTTAGGTCTTTCATGTTTATTAAAAAATAATTATAAGAAAAGGTGTAATTTACAAAGTTATAGATATATTTTTATTAATTTACCTTCATAGATATATACTTTTTCCGTTTCAAATTACATAATAATATTTGACTTGATAATTCTGTTTTAAAATAAAAAAATAAAAAAAAATTATAATCTAAAAATAACCTTAGGTCTATATTTTTTACTCTAAAAGTAAAATGTGACAATTTTTAGGACACATTAAAAAGAAATATGCGTTGTATTAGGATCAAGGTAAAAGTACACATTAAAATATAGTTTCTAGGTTACACGAAATGACTTAACTAAATAGCAATAAATTTAAAAGAAAACAATTATTAATATGATTTTTTATTATGCAAAATATCACTTATTTTAAATTAAAATAAAAAGATAAAAACATCAATTTTAATATGGAACACCGAATCAGAGGAAGTACTTGTATAATATAAAGAATAAAATTGAAAATAATACTCAATGATACTCTTGAATCCTTATGAGATAAAATGATAATGAAAATAACACAACACATTATGAGCATGTCATAATGTTTTTTATATCAATAAGCATGACGATTAAAATGGATCGAAAGAATACTCTTTTTATTTTAAAAAAATGACATCTAATTTAAAGCTTAAATATTTTTTTGGACAGCATATTTCAGCATAATTTTAGAAAATAGTATGAATTGTATGCCTAACTACATTTCTATTATCTATTATCTTAGATTATATCGTATGTTTCACAAGACTATGTCAGCTAAGGTGACCAAAATAGGACATATTAGACCTTTAATTTAATCTTGACCCTTAAATCAAACAAATAAAGTAAATCCAATGGATAAAAGTCAATATCATAGATTATTCTTTTTGAAAAATTTATGTTACACGTTCTTACATTGGCCCATCTAAATTGAACTTCATACGCGTACCTTGCGTGTGATAGTACGTGTTAACTTAAAAATATAAATCAAAATCTTTATTACGTCCTAATTAATGATACTTACCCCTCAATTTGGAAATAAATAATTTTAAAAATTTAAAGTTGTTTTTGAATATGCATGTTACTTGGAAAAAATTAAATTTTTCTGAGTGAAAGTTTGTAATACTCAAAAATTTTGTATGAATCAATTTTTGAAAATACAAAAATATTTGAATATCAAATTTTTAAAATTTTAATTAAATTTTATATATAAATTAAATAAATGTTGAAAGATAAATTTTCAATATTTAATTTAGAGTTTATAACCAAACACTAGTTTAAAGAATATTTATTTAAGTTTATAAATCAATCAAATTTGGATTATAAATATTTTTTAAAATTTTATCTATGCGTATGAAAAGTACCACAAATGCTTAATTATAAAATCAAATGCTTATAAGCCAAATCAGCTTAACTGGTGACTTTTCAAACTTCCAAGCACTTTTAATTTATTCTTTACCTTTTTTTATTTGATATATCCATTGTATCTCTCTTTTTTTTTTTAACAAAGATATATTTTTTTATTAAAAATTACAAAAATCTTTAACAAAAATAGTTCATTGAATTTCCATTTAAGTTGTGGGGTACCTTTTTGAGAATTTACAATTTTTACAATCATTGAAATTTTCTCTTTCATCTTTTTTTTTTTTTTTTTAATAAAATAAAATTAAAATTCCAACAAACCCATATACGCGGTGGAAATGGAGCACAATATAAGGGCGTTTTCCTGCTGTTAGGGTTCCCAAAAAAATCCTCTTTCTTTGCCTTTGTAGACTCTGTCTTCTCTCATTCTCTCTTCTTAATTCATACAATTTTCTCTTGTTAAACACCAATTCTTTGATCTGGGGATTGTTATTAATTTGGGGATTCTCAAATCCAATTTAAGTTTTTCATTGCTTTTTTTGGGTTTGATCTCAATTTCGTGTTTTTTTTTCACTTCTATTCAACAATTCGTGGGTTGATTTCAGATTTTCAATTTTCTTTTGACTGTTTCATGTGAAAAAAAAAAAGTAATCTAGAAATGCCAGTTACAGATTATCAAGGAGCATCTGCATCTTTCACAAATTTTGGGAGATCTCTTTTGAGTATGCGTAGAGATCAGGTGCATTCCATGGAAGCTGCTCATGAGGCGACTAGCCAAGAGATTGAACTCGAAGCTTTCCAGAAGCAAGTGGCTGAGCGTTTTAATGAATTATCTTCGGTTGATTCTGATCAATTGCTTTCGGTTCCGTGGATCCGTAAGCTGTTGGATGTGTTTCTCTGTTGCCAGGAGCAATTCAGGTCTATTTTGTTCAACAACACTGCTAATTTGAACAAACCTCCGATGGACAGATACATTACTGAATATTTCGATAGGAGTGTGAAGGGATTGGATGTTTGTAACGCGATTAGGGATGGAATTGAGCAGATAAAGCAGTGGCAGAAGCAGTTGGAGATTGTTCTGTGTGCATTGGAAAATCAGAGGTGTGTTGGTGAAGGTCAATTTCGTCGTGCTAAGAAGGCTTTGATTGATTTCGCCATTGGTATGCTTGATGAGAAGGAGTCTAATACATCTGTTGCTCATAGAAACAGGTCATTTGGCCGAAACAATACTCAGAATGATCATAAATCTTTAGGCCATTTTAGATCATTGTCATGGAGTGTTTCTAGGAATTGGTCTGCTGCTAGGCAGCTACAAGCAATTGGTAACAACTTAGTTGCTCCAAAAAATAATGAAATTATCGCTACCAATGGATTAGCCTTGGCTGTTTTCACTATGAGTTATGTGTTATACTTTGTAATGTGGGCACTTGTGGCTGCAATACCATGCCAGGACCGTGGTTTACAGACTCATTTTAATGTGACTAGGCAATTCGTTTGGGCCGTCCCAATCCTATCACTCCATGAAAGGATTTTGGAGGAATCGAAGAAGAGGGATCGTAGAAATGCTTGTGGATTGTTGAAGGAGATTCATGAGATGGAGAAATGCGCTCATCATATGAATGAATTGATCGATACGGTTCATTTTCCCATCACAGAGGAAAAAGATGGAGAAGTGAAGCTAAGAGTTCATGAACTTGGACTTGTTTATGATGGTTTAAAGAATGGATTAGACCCTTTAGAGCGCCAGGTTAGGGAAGTATTCCATCGAATTGTTCGGAGCAGGACTGAAGGCCTCGACTCTATCGGACGAGGGAATCATGACTGAAACAATTGTTGAGAACCCATCAATTTAGAATATGATATATAGATTTTCCCTTTTTGTTCTTTTCTTTTTCTTGGACCTTTTTTAGATGAGAAGATGAGGGAGAATGGTTAATGGTGCCAGAAAATAAGTAGTTTAAAACTTCATATTTGTAAAGAAATTAGGAAAAAAGTGGATCTTTGATTCATTTTTGGTGATATTCATCTTGTTTGGGATTGTATAATCACTTATGACTTAAGTTTGCTTTTTAAACTCTTTAACTGAGTTTCCTTTTTCAGTTTCTTTTAGTTGTTGTTGCTTGCAATCTTGGTGTAAGACTCTGTATACACCAACCTCCCAGACTCCACTTACGAGATTACATTGTTTGTCGCTGTTGAATTATAATTTTTCTAGATAAAGATGTTCAAATCACTCTGTTTCTGTCTTCTTGTTTGACATTTTCTTTTAAGTATGTCAATGATATTGCCAAGTTTACATTTTATTATTATGAAGCTTAGAAAATGAGCTTTACAGTATAAAGGAATGTCATTGACTGTTCAGTTAACATTTTAATGATTTTCTGTCTCTGTTCATCACTTGACCATTCAGCCTCTGGAATGGTCATTTTTATATTGAGATTCATTTTATCCCAAAACATTGATACTTTTGGAGTTGGCTTTGTTGGTCCAATTTTGTTTTGTTTTTTTACTTCTGACATTAGAGCTGGCTTGCTGTTTTTTACATTTTCTTAAGTATCTTCCATGAAAATTCTAAACAATTCTTCAGCATGTGATTTGGTCAAAATTCTGGTTTTCTTGTTGACTTGGACAATGTTTTATTTATGGAAGCCACGTTTGTTAATTCTCCTATGTGAATAAAATGAGTCAGGTAAGACTAGCATGACTTTCTTTTCTTATTTTTTGTTAAATGAACCTGGTAGAGAATGCTGACTTTCTTTTCTTATTTTTTGTTAAATGAACCTGGTAGAGAATGCTTTAGCTTAATGTGAGACTTTTTTCTTATTTGAATTTAAATAGCAATTTTCATATATAGCAAATATAAAATTTATATTTGTATGTTATAGCAAAGTTTGCATAATTGCATTTTTTAACAAATATAAATTTGTATAATTCGGTATACATATATAAAGAAACCAATTATATAATTCGCTATACATATACAAAAGAAAGCAATTGTATATAAATCAATTGTATAATTTGTGTATGTATAAAACGACAAAGAGAGAAAGACAAAAGAATATTGGACAGGAGAATATTTATATTGTATAATTATAAGTGTATAGGACGAAGATATATGTATTTGCAAATGTATATACTATTTTTCTCGCTTTATACAAAAAGAAACGCAATTTATATATTTCGTTTATATTTGTATAAGCGATAGAGGCGAGAGAGATCTGGGAGAGGGAAGAGAGGGGAAAAAATATATGTATATATATACAATTTTTTCTCGCTTTATACAAACAAAAACACATTTTATACACTTGTGTTTGTATAAAAGTGAGAGGGTGCGAGCGAGAGAGGGAGAGTGGCGAGCGAGAGTTTGAGGGAGAGAGTTGATTGACAAACAATTTGCTATAGGGCACAATTAAATCAAAGTGTGGTTATAACATTTAATTTGATTTATTAATTTACCATTATATAAAAAATTTCCAATTTAAAATTATTTAGATTTTAATATAGATATTGAACATCAGATGGAAAATCAAAAGAAAATGTATAGGGATAATATCCGAAGTTATATAAATTGACAAGTTAAAGACTTTGCACTATCAATGCAGTCGGATCCAGGCATTTTAGTTCTTGGCCGTTCAACTACCTTTAATATGGAGTTATTAGTTTCTAAGATTCAAAGATTGTGATGCTAAGTCAATATATTTATATGTTATTTACTACTTTCTAATATAAAAATGTTGTGTAATTTGGGTCAAGAACAATGAGGGCTTGAATTAAGTTATTATTCTATTGTCAAGATAACAATATCAGACTTGGTATACAAAGTTATTGTTCTAGTAAATCACCCTTTAATTATAAAAACAAACCGTATACATTACCATAACATATTTATGTTTGTGTTGAGTGTACACATATCTTACTTCTATCTCTTAGATAGAAAGAGTTATTTTCGATAGATTCTCGGCTCAAGGTAAAACATTCTCGAAAAGGAAGTATGAAAGTACAAATAATAACAAAAAAAAACAGCTAGTAATAGAACAAAAACTTCAACAAAATGATATGATAATTAAGGTACAAGTAACAAAGTGTGAAGAACAAGAAACTACATCAATAATACTGACTACTATATGAACAACTTTTTTTAGTAACCTTTTGTTCTAATCCGTATTCTCCACACTTTCCTACGCTATAATGCATAAAACTCAAACTTTTTCCAACAAATCTTGTTAGCAAACACCAGAAACAAACAAAAGGGGCATCTTCATCAATCTCACACGTTTGATTAATTTGTCAAAGCATTGAGAACATGGTAAAAAAAAAAATGAACTCAACTCCCCCTACCTCCTACCCCACACCCTAAACCCCTTCTAGATTTTGATATTTTTATGGCCAGCTAATTGCTCATATTGAGAACTGGATCATAGCTGGCATGTTTGTTAACATCATCAATAAGTTCAAAAATCAAGATTTGACATTATGCAATATAGTAGTAGCTACTAACAATTGGATGATGAGAGGCCACTAAGTGGTAAGAGATATTTGAGGCATTCTTTGAATGAATCTACAAATCCTTTGAAGGTGTGCTTTAATTGCCATATAATAAATATATGTTGCATATTAGCTGGCTGAATATATATAATATTATGGCAGGCAACAAAGAAAGTGGACCTCAACATTTTTTCCAATATCTAGGACAAGTTCTATATTAATGGCTTCTATCTATAGGACAAAAATGAAGTAACTGCCAAATTATTGCTTTTTGACATTATTCCTTTATTTTAAAGTTTTAACCATATTGACCTCAATGCTAGATTTTGTTTCTCTTTTTCTGTCGATATTTCACAAGCAGCCTATTTATTAATAAGATTTATGTATGTTCTACATTTCTCAGATTTAATTTTGTAAAATTATACTGAATATATTATTGTTATTTGACATTTATTTGTTTTGAAACACTTGTTTGAATGAAAAATCATCCAATTATGAAAACACCATTCTCTTTTATTTTCTTAATTTAATAAAGGATGAGTGGAATACAAAAGTTAGTATGTGTATAAGAAAATAATTGGAAACCTAACCTTGCACGAAATACCAACAAACTAGTGCATTCATCCTAGCTCATTGTGGGATTAATTGATAGCACATGTATGAGGTAGTCATAATTAACACATTTTGTGAGAATTTGTTGTACATTTTAAAAAACATTAGAGTATTTTTTTGTAAATGTTTTGCTTTAGGTATTTGTTTTTCAAAACTCATTGACTCAAATATTTTAAAGTCATTCTGATAAACCAATTAAGAAAGTCATTTTTTTTTGTCATTTTTCAGAACTCAAATCTCTATCAAACTAAGTTTAGGATAATCGAGAAGACAGTGAGGCTTCCAAGGTCCAACTAAATTTGAAAAGCTGAGTAAAAATTTGTATGTTTGCCAAGGCAATTTTTAAATACAAAGCCTCCTAATTTTTAAAAAGTGAAAGAATTTCAACTATTTTATCGAAACGGTGAAAAATGTCCATTCTTTGAATTATATAATTAGATGGAAACATTATAGAAAATAACTACTAACCAAGCAGCCAAATAATTAGATGCATGAAAATGTCATGTGGACTTCTCAACTGCTACTTACAAGTTGCAAAATTTGGAATAAGATTGAACCATGCCATTGACATTATATTAGTATATTATTATTTAGCTTCACGTGACATCATTGAATCCTTTATTAAATTCCAAAGGTCTTCAATTCGTTGGCACATCCTCTATAGAAACCCCTATTATTTAGAGTATAA